>BQNB010117892.1:5583-21095 GCA_026074375.1 Tanacetum coccineum
TAGGTTTTTAGCAATTGGATGGCATTTTGAGGAAATACACATGACTTAGGCTCATTTGGAGATGAAACGGACAAGACTACGACTCTATACCATTTATCTTGAAGAACTGTACATACAAAGCCTGAAGACGGCATTGCAGGCTCCAATAATTTTGCATACAGAACATAGCCGGCCTAAAGAACCCTTAGAAGATTTGGCGTCATGAGATAAAGAAGACTATTCCACTTGCGCGCGAAGTATCAGATATTGTTTTGATCATAACTCCTTTATACGAACTCGGATTCTGACGATTCAATAGCCCACGCGATCGCAGCGAGAAAATCTACAACCTAGAGAAACATGACGACGCGGCGGAGATAGGATTTTCTACGACGGCATCAGGATTGCCATCCTAGGGTTTTCCTATAAATATAGCCTCATAACTTCATTTTTATGAAGCCCCCAACCCTAAGTCCGATTCTAGGGTTTGGGTAGGTGTGTTTCTAGCAACTTAGAAGACGTCTAATTCAATCCATAAACATCTTGTAATGGTTTGATTATCACTTATATCTTAATTTATGTCTTTAATTCCTTTTGTTGATTATGATTTCTCTTGTTTAAGTATGCTTGGCTAATTCATCTAGTATTTATTTGGGAATGCATGAAACTTGTCATTGATTGATTATATCTTATTGTTTTCTTATTGATGATTGTGGATCATCCATATTCACCAATTAAGGCGTGACAAATTCAATAAGTATAATTGTTTATAGTTTATAATTCGTGTTTCCTATTGCTTCTTGTTAATGGATGTGCGCGTTAGGCTTTAGAAAACTAGCCATAAGATATTAAATTGGCATAGACGTCTAGAGAAATGCGAGTGTGTAGAAAGAATACCATCTGGTAATAGTGTTCATACTACCTTACCCCCCAATATGTTTGATCCCTCTTAATTGTTTTAATACATGTAATATACTCTTAGGGGCCTTGTAATAGTCTTCATACTACCTTACTTATTTGTTGCCTTAGCAGAATATTACATAGACGGCGTTTTCGTGTAATTCACTAATACCTTAGGAAATACTTACACTGATCATCTCAATTGTGACAAAGCAATAGGTAGAATTGGATAGCTAGCAAAGAGTAGTGCATCCTAGGTGAATACACTTTGTTGTATAATTGTCCTCCACACCATTAAAGTAGAATTAGATTAGTAAATTAATTAGTTAAAACAAACCAACCTCCAAAAACTGAGATTTACTTGTTTTCATAAAATATAAAAACACAAAAATAACCGTCCTTCAACCCTTAGACCTTTGTGAAACAATTCTGATCCGCCCTTCCCAGTGCTATTCCCTAGAGAACGGATAACAAACTTATCGATAGAGATTGGAAAGAATGATCAACCCTTAAACCTTAACCCAATTTACCTTTTTAGACTTGTCACTCCTTAGCTTTAGTGGTGGAGATGTGTATCCTTGCCAAACTTATGATAGAATACTCATCACGACCGAGCAATTGAGCGAATTAGTTACATGTTACCACATAGATTAGTTGAGTGATTTGAGTGTTTCCATTTTCTACTTCGTGAGGTGTTTGGTTGTGTGCTAGTAATTAAACAAAAAAGTTGCTTAAAACAAAAATCTTAAACTTTGGTTTGCGATACATTTTCATAAGTTTTCTAAAGTATACTTGAGGACAAGTAGGATTCAAGTGGGGGGATATTTGATGACATCAAATAACTTTTATAGCACCATTTATCCCGGCTAAATTGCTCATTCTATATTATTTTATGCATGAATTGGTACTTAATTTTGTATATTAGTTATTTGTAGTAAATATGGAGCAATTGGTGAAGTTTAACTAAAAGGCGCGCATTTTGGAGTTTAAACGAAGAAATCAAGAATCTGTTATTCTGACAACCAATACGCCGTATCCATCAAGGAAGATACAACGTATCTGTGCTTGAACTTCATAAGAAACCACAAAGACATAAAGACCAATAGGCCGTATACAGAAGACTCATACGCTGTATTCACTGGCGTTTCATGAAAGATTCTAGAAGATATTTATCGTGGTCCCCACTCTAAGAAAACCCTAATACGCCGTATTCATTTATTTAAACAAACTAAATATTTCATTCATTAAATAAAAATACAAATTAGGATACTTAAAAAAAACATACGAAAAGTATAAAAAATACAATTTAAAAAAAGAACATACGCCCCGATGACTAAAATTCTTCTTCCTGATCTTCAACTTCTTGCCAAATATGCTTCATAAGGTTTCGTTGAAGACTAATATGCGTTTCTTTGTCTCGTAATTCTTTTGCTTTTCGACGTTGGACTGTGCATCTTTCGATTCACGTACGTTGCATATTTCTTGACAGATTAGCATACATTTCGTTGAAGTCACTAATCGCTATCTCTTGATCTTCTAAAATCATGTTATGCATTATGATGCAAGAATACATGATTCTACGTATCCTGTTGACATGGTATTGACGTGCCGGCTGTTGTATTATTCCCTAACATCCTTGGAGAACATCAAAAGCACGTTCGACATCCTTTCGTGTACTTTCTTGTCGCTTTTTAAAGTAACTATGTTTCTCGTCATTTGCGATCATGAACGATTTGACGAAACTTGCCCACTGTGGGTAAATTCCGCCGGCTAAGTAATACCCATTTTCAAACCAACTTCATTTACTAAAAACGGAGCTACAGGGGCTATGTCATCAAGAAGGTCGTCAAATAACGGAGAATTATCTAAAACATTAATATCGTGATTCGCACCGCAACCTTAAAAAACGCATGCCAAACCCACAAATCATGCGAAACAACAACTTCAAGTATTGCCCCTGCCATTATTTTGGACAATTTTTTCATTCCCATACAATCAATGCTTACAAGCATTTCTGGAAAACCATGAATATTCTCATGTGCAGCATATACATTTTCAATGTCGGCCAATGTTGGCTTTCTTAAATACTTCAACATGCACAAATCAATAATGCACTTATTAAAATTATCTAGACAATCACGTGCGGTATGCTCACCCATTTGCAAATATTTATCAAATGCATCAGATGTGTTGCCGTATGCCAATTGACGTATGACGGATGTGCATTTCATAATAACACTAAGACTCATTCGACCTGTAGCATCAGGTTGGATTGTAAGGAATTTAGAATGCTTTGGAAGAGGATCAACAATATAAGATTTAATACCTTCGACAATAACTAGAAATAGTTTCCGGCTCATACAATATCTTCTTCGAAAATAGCATAACGGATACTTACAATATTCATCAAAATAGTTGACCATTAAACGTTCTTCGTCAACCTCAAGATCACGGTGGATCGGGTTACGGGTCAATTGAGGTTGAGCTTCTTGTTGATGTAACCATTCGTTATACTCGTACGCTTGCTTCATAAAGTAAATGTCAGTTTCGTCATCGACCTCGGAAAGGTTGTTACGTTCTTCATCACTTTGATTGTGAAAGAATGAGTTTTTTGTAGAGAGGATTTGAGTTTTTTATGTGAAAAATGGTTGAATGGTGGTATAATATATATTAGGGGGTATTTAAAATAATAATAATATTTTTTGAAAAGTGTCCGTTTATAGCCGTTAGGGGGGGGGTTATTTTTTTTAAATACGTTGAAGTGACGTTGTTGGCTTAACTCACCGCCCAACGCCGTTGGTTAATTGAGGAGGCCGGTATGGTAACACCTGACAACTCGGCTCCACGTGAACATAACGCCCCCAGCCACGTTACCATACCGTGTGCTCTAACTTAAATTCTTGATACTTCTGGTTTTAAAACGCACCTTTTATGTAGAATTTGATTCTATTTTATTCATATCTATTTCTATATTATATACACTATACATTTAGCAGGCACATGGGCCAAGTTGGGCTTGAGCACTTAAGCCTGGCACTTAGGCTAAGCGTCAGGGTTTGGGCTCGCGGGTCGCTTGGGCTAGGGCTCAGGCTGGGCTAAGCCCGTCTTAGCTATTTTTCACATATATACATAGCAAGTCATTATTCAATAGATTACAATAATTTATATAATAAAAGAATTACATCATTTCAGAGTTTTTTTTATCAAATTGAATCTTATGAATTTTAAACTTGGACCAATTAGAATGCTTGATTTTGCCACGTAGGCAAAATCGTGCGATTTGATCGGTCAATAAAATGTCAAAATTGAATCAATTTGGTCAAAATTAAAAAATTTTGGTGGAGAAAAATGATGGAGAAAAAAAACACATAAAAATATATGTGTCAACTTTGTGAAGAAAAAAACTTAAAAAAAGAGAAGGTAATTAATAAAAATGTAGTGGTTTTTAATTTTAAATAAAATATATGGAGTTAAGTGTAAATTTATAAATTTTCAAGTTTTGTTATAACTTTAAAAAAAAAACACATAACCCCTTAAACTTTATACACCTAGACTTTATATTTTAAAATACAACAAACGTAAACAATTTTTTTACTTTCAAACAAAGATTTAACAGTATCTAATCACATGCCAAATCTACCCGAAGAATTTTGGTGGATTTTTTAATTTGCGACCTGAAATCATGTTGTACAACAAAATAGAAAAACACCGAAACACATATTATTGTTTTTCTTTTTAATACGTACTAAATAACATTTAAAATTCTCAAAAAGTTTTTATCTATTGACATGTGTGTATGCCTATAAATCATATACAACAACCTGAGCCACTTTTATATCTTAAAAAACTGTTGGAGACGAAAAAATAGGTAAAACTCTTTTTACATTCGTATATGTATTGAAGATATACAATTGGTAATTTTTTGTTTGACCAAAACATATTATATGCACGAAACATAATATTTATTTGAGTTTTTTAGATTTCTATATTCTATAAATATTAACGCTTTTGATAACTCAACTTGATGCTTTTAAATTCGATTACGTGGCTAAAATTTTACATGTTTTAACATAAAGTATGGCCATGAATCCTAAGTATAGCTGACACACTCATGCAACTACAATCATAAAACATATACAATATCAATTGCAATCCCAAAGTGGATGTCAATGGTTCGAATATAACGAGGAGAAAATTAATCCACTTGTGGCCTTGGAGGTTCACTTGAGCCGACTCCGGGCTACTTAAAAGGGTAGTTTCGCTGGTATTAGCCGGCTCACAATGTCGAGTCAGAAACAAGTAAATCAAAAGAAAAAAAATTACTAATTATCCTCAAGTTCATAGAATATATAATGATATGAATTTATTCTATTCATATGATTCCGATAATACTCTATAACATAACTTAAAACACAGAAGAAAAAAAATAAAAATTATAATATATTAAAAACAAACATAATGTCAAATCCCCATGCGTGCACGAGTATTAAAAATAATATCAAATAACCGTAAAACGACACATTACACAAACACCCACCACGAAGCACGGGTTTACATACCTCGTTTAACTGCTATTTCCATTCTAGTACAATGTCTTCACACACTTCAAACAGTCAATTTCACACTATCATGACAAATTTCCCCTCACCTGGACCACCTAAACCTCTGTGCCATTGCATGTGACGCCACGGGTAACAATAGCTAGCCCAACGTTGGCCCAACCGCCAAAGTGGGCCCATGATAAATTAGATAACAACCAAAATCTATAGACCGACAACCTCGTACTTATATATAACGCACGGCTAACAATCATCTTCTTCATGCATTTGTTCATTTGTTTGTGTGTGAGATTGAAGTTGAAAGCTTCCTGCAAAGTAACTTGTGCTTTTGTTCTTTTTTCAGGTAATATAGCTTCATCTATTTATAAATTTGTATATCTGAAGTGATTATTGCGTTAGTTTTCTATATTAGTGCCCATCAGGATTGGTTATGTTTTTTGTTGTCTTCTATATTAGCACCAATTTTGTTTGTTTGCATGGCGGCATGAGTGTATGTAGTTCTAAGGCTAGCGGCATGGCCGGCTATTGGGGTGTGTGACAGGTGCGTGGCACAGAGCCACCACCAAAATCTGAAAACTTTTTACTATATATAGGTAGTATTTTGTCATTATCTAAATACAATGGTACTAATTTGTACAATTGATGAAGTAGGCAAGAGTGTTAAGACCCAATTATATGTATACACAAAATTACTGTGTATTATTTGTTAATAAAAAAATTGCTCAGTCAATGTGGAGTTAAAGTGTCTCCGCAATATTTTTTGAGGAATACTAGATCCACACCCATTTTATACAAAAAAATTTCACACCCATATGTGTCAAACAAATAGTGGTAGTGAAAAAAAAAAGAGAAAATGTGATAGATAGTGATCGGTGGAACTAACATGCCACATGCGTATGTAGAAGTTTTTATGTGAGTTAGGAGTGGATGTAACATTTCTCATATTTTTTTAGTATCGATCCTATCGTCTTGCGGCAATATTCTTGTAGTATGGATCCTATCGTTCTAATAGATTTGCTTTTAATTCATCAGGTAATGACTCAAAGTTAGTTTTTAATTTTTTTTAAACATTTTTGCTTTTTAGACTACAATTTTTTATTTTTCAAGCTTTAATTTAACTGTTTAGCTACCTTTTAGTTAGATTAGTTGTTTACTTCTTTTGATCTATCAGAAACTATGTAATATTAAATGTTATGTTTTAGTATTATGTATTCCGTAATATAAGGTACCATAGTAGTACTCATTAGATATTTGTTGTTATTGTTTCAATGTGTTCTAGAAATCATGCCACCTATATTGAAAAAACACAAAGCGTTTATACATTTACTTTTGTAATTTAGTGGGGCCTCCGTGTAGTCATGGCACAGGGCCACTAGAATCCACGAGACGGCCCTGGCTAGCGGCAATATTCATCACCGTCACTTCAACGTCGTGTCATTTTCTCTTTTCCCATCTAACTTCATCACCAATTTAGTATAATAAGGATTTCACGACCCACATATATCTTACTTATAAATGAATACACCCCACGTAAACAAATTAAACAACTCACACAACTCACCTTTGGCCCACACACGACTCCTCCACAACTCGGTTGGACGACCGAGTCCTCCATTTTCTGCCCCAAGACGCTTCCTCCATGGGTCACCTTAATAAGGAGCACGCATGCTCGATGCCTCCAAGACGCGTTCAACGACTTTGCTTATTACCACTAGTCTAAGAAGGTGTTTGGGCCGGGGTTGCTTATTTTTGATGTGTATGCTTTTGTTTAAAAATAACCACATAGGAAATGGTTCCTGCTTAAAAATAAGCAAATAAAACAACCTCAAATTATATTGTTGCAAAGTGATAAGAGGGTGTCTGGATCGTTATCTTTTAAAGTAGTAGTTAGTTATCTCCTTACTATGAATCTATCTTAACAACAACTAATATTTATTTGATACTAATCTAATCTAATTATCATTCCTAAAAAAATTCCAATCTGATTTATACTGTCTAATACCAAGAATTTTAAACTTAATCCTAAGCACTATAAATAAGTTTTTGTTTGATGATTTAGCTAAAACCGTTTTCTGTACTATCAAAGTTGTGTGGTTGGTTGTTTACTCGTTTTTTCTGGTAAGCAAATTACTCTTTCTAGTTTCGACTTGCTTTAGTTATGTGAATAACGTAGTGACTAGTGAGCGATTTGATTGGAGTGTAAAATAAATAATTTGTATAAGAAAAAAATTGTTTTGCGCAACATGATTAGTATTTTTTGATTTTATACTGATGCACATGGAGTTTGAGCACGTTATAATTTCGGATTTTTTCTATTTTTAAGGCCTTGTACATAATATACGCTTTCGGATGGTCTTGTAAATAAGCAACATCTACTTAGCTTTTTCTGATCCTGGACGTAGGTCGATTTTTGTGCTCTTGTTCTAAAAATTTTAAGCTATTTGTTTCGAGTTTTTCTGATTTTGAAAATTGAAATATTTGTGAAGGTGAAAAGAAAATGGCGGGGGTAAAGAAGAAGTTATCTTCTTACTGGTGGTTTGATAGGGAAAGCAATATCACAAGAAAGTCTTCATGGCTTCGAGCTACTCTTGCGGGTACAATATCATCCTTGTGCTTTCAAGTATTTTCTTTTCTAAGCCGTGTTTTGGCAAAGTGTTTTGAAAGTGATTATATAGCAATTGAATATCAAGTTGTAGATATTCTCCAAAATGTTCAAATCGGCAAGAAACCTGACCCGTGCGCCTTTTTAAGTATAGTGAAAGTTATACTCGATATCTCTCGTAATAATCAAACATGGATATATAATAGGTTTAGAAGTAGCCGTTTCTATGTCACTTAGCCACTTCCGGGTCATTTTACATGTATATATTTAATCCTTAGATAGTTGAGTTTGCTGAACACTAAAATAGTGATTACAAAAACTTTGGACAACTAACTTACTTTGAAAACGCGATGCTATAGTGAGCTTCGTGATTTTTTTGTTTTATTTTATGAATGACTCTAATGTGAATCATGATATACAGAGCTAGATGAAAAGACCGAAACCATGCTGAAATTGATTGAAGATGATGCAGATTCTTTTGCAGAACGTGCAGAAATGTATTACAAGAAAAGGCCCGAGCTTATTAACATCATTGAAGATTTCTACCAAGCCCATCGTTCACTAGCTTTACGCCATGATCAACACCGAACTTCCCATGTGGATGACTCCTATGATAGTAGTTATGAATCAATAGACTCCAACCATGATCAAGATTCTGGTGCGCCGGAGATCATTGATCCTCATTTTCGGGAGGAAGAATCTTCGTGTGCATCTAACAACGAAGAAGTAATAAACCTTAGAGAAGAAATCGCGAGCCTTCACGACGAAAACAAGTTTCAAAAGGAGTTTTTTCAAATGGAGTTATTGGCTCCATAAAGACCGAAGAAACAAAAAAGAGAAGTAATAAGACAACTTAGTTTATGTGTGGATTTGCTTAAGCAAGATAATTTGTATCTTATAAAGAAACTGGCTAGATATTCTTCCAATACATGAGTTAAGTTTTTTTTTTTTTTTTGTTACTAGAGTTTCATATTATAGAGTATAGAGTATAGAATTTATGTAATTACTCCTTTTTATCCTATATTTAGATCTTACATGTGATTATTTAGAGTTTCATCTAGGACATATGGCTATATGGTCGGAGGTTTCCTGTTCGTTTTTACTGGGGATAAACGAGTCTTTAATAGGGGTATCCCGTGACCCTTTCCTGATCACCTCCGATATGGGCGAACCTCATACCTCTTGACATGGTTAACCACTAGATCGACTACCATGGTTGCAGTTTCGATGGAGCGCTTACTTTTCTAGCAATGTTCAAATATTTGCTTTTGGTGTTTAGACTTAGGTGACCAAATTATATATTTTTTTTGAAAGAGACTTAGGTGACCAAATTATATTCCGTTGTCATTTTTTTTTCAATACACCAATTAATTTTTTTTTACAGCAGATTGCATTAAACAGCCAAGCAAGAAACTTGGCGTTAGGAACCAATTACAATGTGATTAGAAGAGCGTTACAAGGGTTTGCCAACCACTCAATCCAATTAATGAAAATATTCTTATGCCTACTCGTAATCCAGCTGAATGAAAAACTTTACATCGTTTAAAAGGAGTTCAATCTTGGGCCTCTTAGCTGAGAAAACAAATTCTTTCCGATACCTCCAAAGGAGTCACAAGGTAGTTTGGACCACCGCATCGAAACTTTGACCAGTTGCAAAGCTTTTGTCGATTTTAGGGGTGTTTCATCGTTCGGTTATTTTAGTTTTTTTTTAAGTAAAAAGCAGAAACCGAGACCTAAACCGAGCCGTATTAAAAACTTGATTAAATTGAACCGAATAATCTGAACTATTATTACATAATTTATTTATTTAGTTATATAACTTTTAGCACCAGATTTTTTTTTTCAAGCTTAAAAATATTTTATTTATGAATTTATCTATATACTACAAGCATTACACAAAACAAAAAATTTTGAGTGGCCCAAACAATCAATCCACAACTCTTGATTTATACTACGTAAGACCCAACTTATTGTATCATGTATATCACTGAGAAGGGCTTTGAGTCCAGCCCATTAAAAATGATCTAACTAAAATGGTTATTTAAAATAGCATATAAGAATTCAACAAACTTTAGACCCACTCTCATCATGATTGGTTGCTACTTTTTAATGAATACTCGCTTGAAATTATTACAGTAGTTTTTATGATGACCAAAAAGTAGTGATTTTGATTATGGTTTTTGGTTTTCATGTTTATGGATACGTTGCATGATGAACCTAATGATTTTCGGTTTTTAATATGCTTGCTAGAATGATTTGACGATACTATGCCAAGGATCAGAGGAAGGTTTGTAGTTTGACATTTTATCCAAACACCTTCAATTATAGCCTATCGTAGCAGAAACAAGGTAATTTATGCTCCTTGGTACTATCCAAATACTTATGTGAGCTTATTGTGCTTCAAAATCATCTTTAAATGAATAAGCACTTTAGGTATTGTTTATAATAGACCCTGAAAAACACCTTAGAAATATCTAGAAAAACCACCTCACAGACTGAAATCGACAACCGACTCAATGTTGTGAGTTGGGTAATGGGTGAAAATGGGTAGTTTTTTTGTTAATGTAACCACCGTATTATAAATATACACATTCACAGTTGTTTTGACTGTGGGCTACCTGCTACAGTAACGGGCTCTCATTTTGGGCCAGCCCGATTTTAGTTTTTTTTTTAAATTATTTTGTTTTTGTTTTTAAAAAAAAAAAATTTGTATGCACAAAAATAGGAGGGAAAAAAAATAATATAGGGGGGTGTGGGGGGGGGGGGGGGGGGGGGGGGGGGGGGGGGGGGGGGGGGGGGGATAAAGTTTCGATTTATTCATAAAAAAAAATACCCGCGGAACCAACTTCGATACCCTAAAAACTTTTAAAATAATCGATAATGGCACAAACGTACAACCCAATTATATTAAAAAAAAACCCAAATAGCAAAAAAAAAACATTTAAACATGAGGCCCAACACATAAGCCAAATAAAAAAAATTATTACTAAAAATATACACATTTGTCACAAACAAGCCAAAATTCACAATAAAAATGTGGCCCAAAGATCTTGCCCAAAGTAAAAAAAAAAAAAACAACAAAACCCAAATTAGCCTGAAAATTGTGCCCAAAGTAAAAAAAAAATACAAAAACGGGATTTCCCTCAACTTTTAACTATTTACGATTTTCTTACACAAAAAATCCCGTAAAAAATTAACAAAAAAAACACGTCAAGTTTTTATTGTTCATAACTTTTTTACATTCATCGGCCCAAATAAAAAGATATCGAACCGTCCCAAAAAAAGAAAATATTCGGGAAAAAATTAACCCGTCCCAACGCAAAAAAAAAAAAAAAATCCCGAATCATACAAAAAAGGAAAATATCCGGGAAAAAATTAGCCAAAAAAAAAACCAAAAAATAGCCTAAAATCTGGCCCAAAGTAAAAAAAAAATACAAAACGGACCCTCACCTTTTAACTATTTACGATTTTCTTACACAAAAATTCCCGTAAAAAAATTTACAAAACCGTCCCAAAAAAAGAAAATATTCGAGAAAATACTAGCCCGTCCCAACGCAAATTTTTTTCCCCGAATCATACAAAAAAAGAAAATATTAAAAATTAGCCCCGCATAACGCATCGCCAAAAAAAAACCCCCGAAACGTAAAAAAAAATATTTAGGAAAAAATTAGCCCCGCCGCAACGCGCGGGTTCATTTGCTTGTAAATATACACATTCACGGACAAAAACGAAGTCGTTTTGACTTCGGGCCACCTGCTACAGTACGGGCTCCCATTTTGGGCCAGCCCGATTTTAGTTTTTTTTTTAATTATTTTTTTTTGTTTTTTTTAAATTTGTATGCACAATGTAGGAGGGAACAAAAAATATTACAAAGTTCCGATTTTATTCAGATAAAAAAATACCCGCTTGGAAACAACATCGATACCTAAATAACTTAAAAATAATCGAATGGTCCACAAAACGAACAACCCATTATAATAAAAAAAACTCATATAAGCCAAAAAAAAAACACGTTTAAACATGAGCCCAACACATAAAGCCATATAAAAAAATTATCAATAAAAATATACACATATTTTGTTCGACCACTATCTTAAAAATCCGCATAAAATCATGGAGCCCAAAGTAAAAAAAAAAAAAAAAACTAGCCAAAAATTAGCTGAAATCTGGCCCAAAAGTAAAAAAAAATACAAAACGATACCAATCAACTTGTTAACAAATTACCGATTTCTTTACACCAAAAAATCCCGTAAAAAAAACTAACAAAAAAACACGTCAAGTTTTTATTGTTCACAGACTAAACTTTTTTAACATTTCATCGGCAAAAAAAAAAGAGTATCGAACCGTCCCACAAAAAAAGAAAATATTTCGCGGGAAAAAATTAACCCCGTCCCCAACGCAATTTTTTTCCCGAACTACACAAAAAAGGAAATATCCGAGAAAAAATAGCCCAAAAAAAAAACTCCTCCAAAATAGCCAAAATTTGCCCAAAGTAAAAAAAAATACAAAAACGGCCCTCACCTTTTAACTATTTATGATTTTTCATATCACAAAAATTCCGTAAAAATAATTTACAAAACCGTCCCAAAAAAAATAAAATATTCGAGAAAAAATTAGCCCGATCCCACGCAAATTTTTTTTCCCCGAATCATAAAAAAAAGAAAATATTAAAAATTAGCCCCGCCATAACGCATCGGCAAAAAAAAACCCCCGAAACGTAAAAAAAAAATTATTCGGGAAAAAATTAGCCCCGCCGCAACGCGCGGGTTCTTTTGCTTGTTTTTAATTATTATATGTGCTTGATGTTAAACTTGACTCTAAGGGGTGTTTGGCTAAGCTTATGAGTTGGGCTTAGGCCTTATGTATATAAGCGGCTTAATGGCTTATATATCGTAGCTATATACCCCCACCTTTAGGTTTGAATAAACTTATATTAGTAATTTATAACTTCACAAATGTTTAGGTTTATTTTAAAGTGGTAAATACATAAGAGTACCATGAGTTGAAAAATATTAATGTTAGATTAAGTATAGATTAGAGGGTAAATTTGAAATTTATAATTACAGTTAATAAGCCCAACCCACTTAAAACCACATTTTTGTGCATTATCCAAAACCAGCCACCCCCTTATATAAGCTCATAGAAGCCACAACATATAAGCTTCAGCCAAAACACTTAGTAATGGGCTATATATGACAATATAAATAGCAAATAAGCTCATAAACCTATCATATAAGCTTAGCCAAACACCCCCCAAACCACCTTGAGGCTTATTTTTGTATAGAATTAGGCTTGGGTTTGTAAAAGATTAGAATCATTAAATTGAGTTATGGATACTGAAATGGTTCTTTGTTTGTATTACAAAATGTTCATGTGGGTTCCGCAACATAAGTACAACAGATACATTTTAACTGGACAATGAAGTGATTCTATATAAGAACAACATATGTTTACTTAGATTATTTGAGTCGTTGATGACGCGAGTCTGACTTTTTTTTATGTTCTTGCTAATTTAAACTTTTTGGTCTTCTGGTGCTTCAGGTGTGAAGGTAATTTTAAGGTTTTTGTAGCAAGTCCAAATTTGATCTTCTTTGCTGTAAGCTTTTCGTTGATTTACCTTTTGTTGAATTATCAGTAACAGGCTTAACAATGGCTAATATATCCGTACTGATATGTTCTAAATTGAAAAACATGAAACTGTGATTTCATTTGCTTTAAGCTTTTGGGCTTATGTAGCTTTTGTTTCATAACTATTTTCTGCTTTTACAATCATCTAAATTCCATTACGATCGTTTAAAACTATAAATTAATGAAAATTTGCCCACATAGTAAATATTCAGTACCAAAACCAAAGTGTTATACTGGATCACATTTTTTTAGTCAATGATGGAACCTTTCAGCCAAGATCTAAACCTATGAGGCAAGGTAGAAAAGCAAAGATCTAATGTTACATCTATCAAAGTATTAGTATAATGAACCAAACTATCTTAGCAAAAAACTATTGAAAAGCTACTAAAATATGCTAAGAAATTGCTAAAAGCTGCTAAAAAACTGTTAAAAACTGCTAAAAAGTGCTAAAACGCTACTAAAAAGCTGCGGTTTTTGGAACTGTTTTTGTAGAAATTTTTTTTGCCCCCTATATGCCAAGATCCTGGCTCCGCCACTGGTTTAAGGTATTTGTGATTGAACATGAAAATGATGCAAGCCATAGTTACAACTTATGGTAAGACATGCACGTGAAAGGGAAAACAAATGACTCTGAGATGACTTGAAATTTGTTTCTAAACACAACATCCCATAAATCCTTATAGTTGATAATTCACTTGAATAAAGAGTGAAAGTTTATTACTATCATTTTTATTGTGTAGGTATTTTCCGGTGAACACCGGAAGGTGTAGCGACGTGTTAAATGCGGCATATAAGCATTTCTAAGTGTTTGAAGTTTCACGATGCAGATGACACCATTGGAATTGTGCTGATAGAACTAAGAACGTGGTTATATGCGATGATTGTGAAAACAAAGATGTTTTAAGATTTTGAAAAGGATGTTACTTTTGTTAATTCAATTATTTGTGTAAACCATATCATGATATCGGGTTAAGCTACTTTTTGGTAAATGCGAAACAATGATCTATGTTAACCAACTTTTCTCTGAATTTCGAGTTTAACAAACAAATTTTGACCGCACTATAAAATAAAATAATTTCTAACACATTTTTCACAAACACTCCAAATTGAGTAGATTACATAAAAAGATCACATATAAATATTCTTATAAACATAAAAAAAACAAATAATAATAAATGTAAGATTCAATTTGAGTTCTATTCTGTCTATCACTTTTATTTCCCCTTTTGTAATAAGGAAGCTATAATGTAAGCATCGTATATTAATTTGGTAATTTGTGATCAAACAGAAGTTGTAAATATATTAGTAAGCATGATATGATGGTTATTCATTATAAGTAAAAATGAGTTAGCCTAAAGTTATACAAATATGCTACTACTTTAGTCTCAAAATAATTGTCCTTAAAAACACACCGTTTAATAAAAACATAATTATTATTGTTTCTTTTTCTTACTTTTTGTCATAATGAAAATTTTACCCTTAACTAATTAAATAGTGTTATTTTTAAAAGTTTGTAATATTATTTTTCAACCAATTGTAATATAGTAACCCAATCTAACTTTCATATTTATTTATAGTAGTGGATAATTTAAATTGGAACATTCGAAACAAAAAATGAACTATTAATTTGAGACGCAAAAGAGTATACTTTAACAAATATAAGTAAAAGTAATATATATCCAATCATGCATGCAGTAAAGCCCGGATTAACAACCTTTGTTGTAAGTAACCAAGGCTCTAATATACCCGATTAAAGAGAAGAAATACCATATGGAGCCATCAAGTGGACAGTTTCCATCACTCTCTATGTATACCGAAATAATTGTCGCCGGATCATCCAAACA
>BQNB010117893.1:7753-21095 GCA_026074375.1 Tanacetum coccineum
GGGCAGCAAGATGATGAATAGGCTTTGAAGATATCAAATAGTTTACACTCGTGGGGAAGAGGGAGAGGACGTGGGGGTCGTGGTGGTAGAGGACGTGGCAGATTATCATTCGACAAGAGTACCATCGAATGTTATAACTATCACAAACTTGGGCATTTCCAAAATGAATGTCCATAGTGGGAGAAGGATGCCGACTATGCGGAGCATGATTATACGAAGGAGATGGTGTTAATGGCTCAAGCTGATGAAGGTGGTTCCACAAAATAGTGGACTTGGTTCTTTGATTCGTAATGTTCGAATCATATGACGGGTGAAAGGAAATGGTTTAGTTCTTTGGATGAATCCTATCGTAATAATGTACGGCTCGGAAATGATGTTCATATGGCTGTCATGGGAAAGGAGAATGTTCGTCTTGACATCAAAGGTGTGACTCACAGATTGATCGATGTGTATTATGTTCCTGGTCTCATGAATAACTTGATTAGTGTTGGGCAAGCTCAAGAGAGAGGGGTGGAGATCCTGATTAAAAAAGGTATATGTAGCATTTTTCATCCAAGAAGGGGGTTGATCACAAGAACTCAGATGTCCTCAAATAGGATGTTTATGATCAAGGCTAAACCAAATGGCATTGATGAGTGTCACAAAGTAGAAACCGATTTCACCCCTCATCTTTGGCATCAAAGGTTCGGTCACATCAATAACAAGAGCTTGAAGTTACTACACGATAAAGATCTAGTGAGGGGGCTGCCAATCATCAACGCTGAAGTTGGAACGTGTTCAGATTGCTTAGTAGGAAAACAGACTAGAGATACATTTCATAAAACAAGTTCTTAGAGGGCAACCCAGCAGCTTCGGCTTGTCCACTCAGATATATGTGGACCTATCACGCCTCAATCGAGTAGCCAAAAGAGGTACATAATTAACTTTATAGATGATTTCTCACGAAAGTGTTGGAGTTATTTTTTGACAGAAAAGTCACAAGGTTTTGTGACTTTTAAGACAGTTTAAAGAATTTTTGACAGAAAAGTCACAAGTTTTGGAGACTTTTAAGAAGTTTAAAGCATTGGTTGAAAAGGAAGCAGGTGTGGAGATCAAATGCCTGAGAACCGATAGGGGAGGAGAGTTTAATTCCAAGGAGTTTAAAGTCTTTTGTGAAAACAATGGAATAAAAAGACAACTCACTGCAGCTTACACGCCACAATAAAATGGCATGGTAGAGAGAAAGAACCAAACTTTAATGAATATGGTGCAAAGCATAATGAGTGCCAGGAAGGTTCTAAAGACTTTCTGGCCTGAAGCTGCTAACTGGTGTGTTCATTTGTTTAATCAAAGTCCAACTGCGGCTCTTGAAAATAGTACACCAAAAGAGATATGGAGGGATCAAAAGTCATCAATAAGCTATTTTAGAATCTTTGGGTGCCTTGCTCATGTTCACATTCCTAAAGAAAAAAAATTCAAGTTGGATGATATAAGCTTAAGGTGTGTTCTGTTTAGGGTTAGTGAAGAATCCAAAGCTTATCGACTCTATGATCCTGTCAACAATAAAATTGTTATGAGTAAAGATGCCATTTTTGAAGAAGAAGCCTTATGGAACTGGGCACAGGAATCTGCAATTAACCCTGCAGATCTTGAATGGGAAGATAAAGATGAGCAGGAGAACAATGGAGATGGGTCAAATTCATCTGCCATTATTAATGATCCACCAAATGAATTAGATAGGCCTGATAATGTTGATGGGTCATTGAATAGGAATGACAATAGGCCTTCAAACACTGATCTGGTTACAAATGATGGCGATGAAAGAAGAAAGAGGGCAACTAAGGCGCCACATGGATGCACGATTATGTCAGTGGTGAAGGCATTCTGAGTGATGAGGAACATGGAGAAAAATAGCCATGGTCTCGCCATTATCAGAACCGATAAGTTATCACGAGGCTGCGCAAGAAGAATGTTGGAAACGGGCCATGAACTATGTGATTTACCTCCAGGTGCAACAGCAATCGGTGTGAAATGGGTGTTCAAAACTAAGTTGGACAAAGACAGGAAGATCGATAAACACAAAGCTTGACTTGTGGTGAAGGGTTATGCTCAAAAGCAAGGTGTAACATCATGCTATTTCAGGTCATTTTACGACTCCATTCTTGCCATTATTTATTTTTAGGGTTTTACGCGTTTGCTTTTAATTTTTATCGTTTAGCTAAATCGCGTAAACTAAAAATCAACATTCAACGTAAACGGGCATCAAACAAATAGAAGTTTACGTCTAGCAAGTGTTATATAATTATTAGGAGGATAATTTATAATTTTTCATATTTTATTTTTATTGGTTACGTAAAACGTCTACGTTTCGCAATAAAATACATTTAGGCATACCCGAAAGTACCTATACATATCTATACTCAAACAAATATCCACTATTATACCCAATACCTAAAATTAAACCAATTATTCACTTGTTATATCACTATGGCCGGTTCTAGGAGTTTATACACAAATTAAATCCTAAAAACCCACTAGTAATACTTCCACTTGGTTAAACTTACACAAGATGTACCCTAATCTCATACTTCTAGTAATTGGCTAATCACTTGTACCTTGGACCCGTGTTTGGCTGTTCCCCCTCCTAGGGAGGAGGAGAGGTCCTTACAACCTTGTACTCCAAACCACTACACATCCATGGTATCTTTAAGGTTGTTTTACAATACATCTTTCTATAAGTAGCAAGTCCCAGGTTATTAGCACATACCCTTTCCACTTGTAAGAAAATTAAAAAACACAAACTCTCTCCTCAAACACCAAAAACCACAGCTCAATTATAGAAGTTTAGGGTTTCATAGTTTTTTATTTCTACAAAGATACAAGTATACAATGGTTGATATTAGGCATATCTAATGTATTGCAAAGTTTTTTGGAAGCTTGGTTGGGTATTTACAAGGGATTTATACAAGAAAGAATTCTAGGGTTTTCTAGTTAGGGTTTCGAATTTGAGTTTGGTTTCTAGGGTTTGATCTTGTGTTCTTCATTCTCCTACACTCACATAAGGTTTACTTGAACCCGAATATTTCCATTTATTCATTTATATAACTTGTATACATCTGATTATGTTAATCACCATCTAGGGTTGTTTTTATGATTTATAAAATATTTCAAGCATGTAATGGATTCGAACATATGTTAATCTATGGTGAAATAGTGTTTAAAATGCAAGAGTACACTTTATATAAGTGTTATTTAATTTATATGTTTAGTTTATAAATTATTTGTTAAAAGTTTAATTATAAAGTTATGTACAAATTATCATGAGGACTTGGTACTTGGAAAAAAGTTATGGATATGAATATGAGGACCTAAAATATGTAAGACATATGGTATAAATTAAGGTAGAGGACTTGTACTAATTAATCAAGTTATAATTTATAAAACTAGTTATAAATTACATATATAAAAATGCCTACTGTTTTGTTGATTCTGTTTGGATTTGAATTTTTATAAATTTAGGAAATGTTTTTAAATAATAGTACAGTTCATAAGGATCGTAATCATATAGAGAACTCGAAAAACCAAGCTATAACGAAGAAGTTATGACATTTACGAGATTATGATAATTAAATATATAAAAGTGTTTTATAAAAGTTATTTTATAAAAATGGCCAATTTTTCAGATCTGAGAAAAATGTATACATAATTTATGATGATAGTACATGTCATAAGGATTCCAAGCATATAAGAAACTCGAAAAATAAAGCTATAACGAATGAGTTACGAGTTTTTAAAGATTTAAAGTTATAAAGGTAATTTTATAAACATTTTGAAGCTATTGATTTGACACAGATTTTTATAAAATCAGTGGATATTTTATTTACATAATTTATCTCGTCATGATTCCATACATATAAAGAACAAGCGAAACGGAATTAAAATGAATAAGTTATGCTCTTTACAAGTTTTATATAATTAAATACATAAAATAGTTTTATATATTTTACATAATCTGTAAAAATTATTGTTCATCAGTAGCTAAAATATTATAAATGTAATATTTTGATTTATTTTCTTAAAACGAAGCCATGGATATAAATAACATGTAAAACGGAGTTAAAACTATAAAGATATAAGGTTTATAAAACCTTATGCACTATTTTTATTTTTGTGCACTATTTTTATAAAAGCATTTAAACTAATTATATAATATCATTATATAATCAATAAAAATACTAAATCATATATTATTAACCAATAACCAATTGTTAGACAAAGATAGCATTTTATTTTACAAGTATAAATACATATACCTTTATTTAACAAAGTACAATTTAAATATGGTTTTGACATTTGTAATTAAACCAAAGCTATTAGGTGGTGGTGTAACTATATAACTTGTAATATTGTATTTACATTTAATACATTATAATTATATGACCTATAATTTATTAGGTTGCATTCGGATTTCTCGAGACATTTCCCTTACTTGATTTATATAATCAACACATTCACTTGAGGTGAGTTCATAGCCCCATTTTTATAGGATTCCAATGATTTACAACTTGGGGTGACAAACATGCATTGTTTTACATTTGGATGCAAGTACACTTTTAACAAATTACAAGTTTGCCTAAGTAGCTATAACCCACTATGCCCATGAATCATGAACTGTTAATTGCTGGATTGTACGCGCGAATGTTATGAATAGATCTATTTGGGATTGACATCCCCGTTTGGGTGAGTGGCGCTCACTAGTTTTGGAGGTACCTAAACGACGAATGTATACCATGTCGGAACAATTTGGATGTTGCGGGTTGAACATCTACACGGGCACATTATTTGCATTAATTTGCATACATATATGTTGTAGCTTCAGTGTCCTGAGCTTAGTGCATTTCGTAATTACATTTTGAGATATTGTATGTGTTACATGTCTTACACTTGGAAATCTTATGGTCCTACTTTATACATTACTTAAACCTGTGAATTTACCAACTTTATGTTGACGTTTTAAAGCATGTTTTTCTCAGGTCAATAAGGCAAGAACAAGGATACATTGGTGGTCATCATTTCGAAGTCACATTATCATAAAGATTTAAGTGCATTACATTTTGGAGTAATTGTTATGTATTGAAATCTTTACACTTTTCAAGGATAAACAAATTAAGCTATAGGCTTTTGTAACAAACAATTTATTTAATCCAATGTATCATTTTCAAACGACTCATATAGAAGTCGTTCTCATATCTTGTGTTGTTGATCTATAATGTAACACTCTCAGCCTCTTATTCCGTTGCGACCCTTTTTGGGGGTGTTACAGATTGGTATCTAGAGCCAAGGTTATAGAGAACCAGTCAAATGTTTTTACTTAGACTATAACCGTTTTCACAAACACTGCATCATACAAATGTTTTTCACAGGACATACATACACTATTTGTTTGCATGGGATGCTTACATGATCTATATACGTGTTTATATTATATTACGTATATACTATACTGGTCTTATGTAAGTTTATTTTATTGTTTCAGCAGTCATGTCTTCATCCGCAGTCACTTACACATCTGTCTACGCTGATTCGGAGCCATAGAGGTTCCAGTGGGTTTCTGATGAGGAGCCTGAGGAGGCACCACCTTCTCTAGACTATGTGCCTAGACCTGAGCACCCACCATCTCCAGACTACATGCCAGGTCCTGAGCTCCCACCTTCACCGGACTATGTGCCTGGCCTTGAGGAGCTAGAGCAGGCACCGCTTTCTCTAGAGTATGTACTTGAGCCTTAGTACCTAGAGTACTTAGTACCATCTGATGCTGAGGCACCTATAGAGGATCAGCCTTTACCAGATGATGCTTCACCTACAACCCTATCATCGGGCTACGTTGCTAACTCTGATCTAGAGGAGGACCCTAAGGAGGATCCTACCGACTATCATGCCGATGGAGGAGACAATGTTGATGATGAGTCATCCGATGATGATGATGATGATGATGAGTCATCCGATGACGATGACGATGATGATGATGATGATGATGATTATGAGGAGGAGGAGCAGGAGGCTTCTGAGGATGATGACGAGGAAGAGGAGGAGCATCCAGCTCCGGCGACTCTTTTGTTGTACCTGTTGATGACCCTGTTCCCTCAGCCGAGGATACATAGGCATTCAAGACGGACGATTCTGCACCTACACCTGTACCATCACCTAGACGTCGCATGGCTAGGATGTCCGTCCGACCTCAGACACCGATGTCAGCTGCTATTGAGGCACTCATTGTCGCGGTTGCTGCTGCACTACCTTCATCACCACCAGCTTCTCCACTTACTCCACTATCATCACCATTACCCTAGATTCCCTCACCACCATTACTTGTACCATCTCCACCATTACCTCTACCATCACCATCTACTCATACTAGCCCTACCTATGATGAGGCACCTTTGGGCTATAGAGCAGTCGGGATTCGATTGAGAGCTGCATCACCACCCACCCACCGTCCATCAGAGATACCATCACTACCCTTGTTACTACCATCTACTACTCATAGAGATGATCTTCCCGAGGCGGACATGCCGCTTCGGAAAAGAGCTCATTTTACTACTCCCACTGGTAGGTTTGAGGTTGAGGAGAGTTCGTCAGTTGTTGCTGCTAGGCAGGCTGGACAGACTCTAGCCTATAGGGTTGATTATAGATTCATTGATACTATGGATGCTAGTATCTGGGCTGCTAAGAGTAGAGTGATGAACGCCATAGAGGTGGTCAATAAGAGGGTCACAGACCTTGCTACTACTCAGAGATAGGAGACTCATGAGCTCCAAGTGCGTTGTGATGATGCATAGGATGACTGAGCCTTGCTAGGAGCTTAGGTTTCTCTGTTGATTAGAGAGAGGTGATACTTTCGCTCGATGGCTTCTTTTTACGAGTGTGAGGCCATTATTGCCTGACAGGCATGGTCTCACTCTGAGAGCAGGATCCAGGCCATGAAGGCCTAGATTAGAGCTTTGCAGAGAGCTGTTGATGTACTACAGAGGCAGAGGATTAGTGACGAGGATAGACTAACGGCACACATTTAGCACGAGCATGACAGGTTCAAAGAGCTTATACGCACTGCAGAGGCAGGACCTCAGGAAGGACCAGCTGATGATGCTGGTAGTAGCTGTTAGTATTGTATCATTGTTAGCTATCTTGCATAGCCTGCTAAGTTTTATGGGTAACTCCCAGCTAGTAGGCTGTAGGGATTTTATTCATCTTTTAGCTATCTTGTATGGCATGTTAAGTATTATGGGTAACTCCCAGCTAGCATGCTTAGGGACTTATTTCCAATTTTGTATCTCATTGTACTGGTTATTGTAACCAAACTATCATGTATGATTATCAACATTGTTATATATGGATGTTGATTTATTTATGTCATTATGTATTTTACTTTAGTTATATATCTCCTGTGTGCTGTGATCTTATTTTATTTATTTTGCATATGTCATGTCGCGTTTATGATTGTTTGAAATCTAACGTATATTATATTTTCTTATGATTTGAAGAAAATGCCGCCAGAAAGAACCGCCACAACTACTACCCCTATGATCGATGCTCAAATTAAGGCACTAATAGCCCAAGGCATTGCTGATGCATTGGCAGAATGTGTCGCAGACAGAAGCAGGAATGGTGATGACAGCCACGAGTCGGGAAGTGGCAGAAGAAGACAGGTGTCTACTGTTCGTGAGTGCACCTACACTAATTTCCTCAAATGTCAACCCCTAAATTTCAATGGTACTAAAGGAGTTGTTGGTCTTACTTAGTGGTTCGAAAAGATGAAATATGTTTTCCATATAAGAAACTGCACAGTCGCATGTCAAATCAAGTTTGCTACTTGTACTCTTCAAGGAAATGCCTTGACGTGGTAGAACTCTCACGTTAAGACTGTCAGTCATGATGTTGCATATGCAATGACTTGGAAAAATTTAAAGAAGATGATGGCCGATAAGTACTGCCCAAAGGGCGAGATCAAGAAGCTTGAGATTGAACTGTGGAACCTAAAGGTGAAAGGTACTGATGTGAAGAGCTATAGCTAACATTTCCAAGAGTTGGCATTGATGTGCTCGAGAATGTTTCCTGAAGAATCGGATGAAGTTGAAAAATATGTCGGTGGTCTTCCCGACATGATCCAAGGAAGTGTGATAGCGTCTAAGCTAAAGAAAATGCAGGATGCAATTGAGTTTGCAACCGAACTGATGGATCAAAAGATTCATACTTTGGCTGAACGTCAAGCTGAAAACAAATAGAAGTTTGAGGACACTTTAAGGAACAATCAAAACTAGCAGAAGCCTTTCAAAAGGCATAACTTGGCATGGGCCTATACTGTAGGGCCTGGGGAAAAGAAACCGTACGGAGGATCTAAACCTCTGTGCCCTAAATGCAACTACCACCATGATGGATAGTGTGCTCCCAAGTGAGCCAACTGCAAGAGGACTGGCCATCTAACCCGGGACTGTAGAAGCCAGCCTGCTACTGCCAACAACAACCAGAGAGCCCAAGGGGCAAATCAAAGAGTTCTCACTTGCTTTGAGTGCGGAGCTCATGGTCATTTCAAGAGTAATTGCCCGAAACTAAGGAACAAAAATCAGGGAAATCAAGCTGGAAATGGTAATGATGTGGCAAGAGCTTATGTTGTGGGCACTGCAGGGACAAACCCAAACTCCAATGTTGTCATGGGTACGTTCCTCCTAAACAACTGTTATGCTTTGATTTTATTTGATACTGGTGCCGATAGGAGTTTCGTGTTTACCGCATTTAGTTCTTTGATTGATATCATCCCAACTGCATTAAACCATGATTATGATGTCGAACTAGCCGACAGAAAAATAATTAGAGTTAATACTATCATACAGGGTTGCACTTTAAACTTCTTAAATCATCCGTTCAACATCGATTTAATGCCCATAGAACTTGGTAGTTTTGATGTCATTATTGGTATGGATTGGTTAGCAAAGTATCATGTCGTAATCGTCTGTGATGAGAAGATCTTTCGTATTCCCTTTGGAAATGAGATCTTAATTGTTCGTGGTGATGGAAGAAACAACAAGCACGGGTCTCGATTAAACATCATCTCGTGTACCAAAACGCAAAAGTATTTGCTGAAAGGATGTCATGTCTTTTTGGCACATGTTACCATAAAGAAGGCTGAAGACAAGTCAGAGGAGAAGCGACTTGAAGACGTACCAATTTTTTGGGACTTTCCTAAAGTATTTCTCGAGGACTTGCTGGGTATTCCACCAACCCGACAAGTGGAATTTCAAATCGATTTAGTACCTGGTGCTGCACCTGTAGCACGGGCACCTTATCGATTAGCTCCATCCGAGATGAAAGAATTGTCGGATCAACTACGGGAACTTTCTGACAAAGGATTTATAAGACTCAGTTCCTCACCTTGGGGAGCTCCGGTCTTGTTTGTCAAGAAAAAGGATGGATCATTCTGGATGTGCATCGATTACCGGGAATTAAATAAGCTAACGGTGAAGAACCGTTATCCGCTTCTAAGAATTGACATTTATTTGATCAACTTCAAGGGTCGAGTGTCTACTCAAAGATCGACCTGAGATCGGGTTATCACCAACTAAGGGTTCGTGAAGAAGACATCCCGAAGATCGCATTCAGAACTCGATATGGACATTATGAATTTCAAGTTATGTCATTTAGTTTGACCAATGCACCGGCTGTATTTATGGATCTCATGAATCGGGTGTACAAACCATATCTGGACAAATTTGTAATTGTTTTTATTGATGATATTCTGATCTACTCAAAGACCAAGCAAGAGCACAAAGAGTATCTCAAGGTAATCTTGGAGTTGCTTAAGAAAGAGGAGTTGTATGCAAAATTTTCTAAGTGTGAATTTTGGATCCCCAAAGTACAATTCCTCGGTCACGTGATTGACAGTAAGGGCATTCACGTGGATCCTACCAAGATCGAGTCAATTAAATATTGGGCATCTCCTAAGTCACCAACGGAGATCCGTTAATTTTTAGGTCTTACCGGTTATTATTGAAGATTCATTGAAGGATTTTCCAAGATCGCCAAATCAGTGACCAAGCTAACCCAGAAGAAGGTCAAGTTTGATTGGGGTGACAAACAAGAAGCAGCTTTCCAACTATTGAAGGAGAAGTTGTGTAGTGCACCTATCTTGGCTTTACCTAAAGGAGCTGAGAACTTTATTGTTTATTGCGATGCTTCGTATAAAGGATTAGGTGGTGTCTTAATTCAAAATGAGAAGGTGATTGCTTATCCATAACGACAACTAAAAATTCATGAGAAGAATTACATGACTCATGACTTGGAGTTAGGAGCAGTAGTGTTCGCTCTAAAGATTTGGAGGCACTATTTGTACGGAACAAAGTGTACCGTCTTTACTGATCATAAAAGTTTGCAACACATCCTTGATAAGAAGGAATTGAACATGAGACAACATTGTTGGTTAGAATACTTAGTGATTACGATTGTGAAATTCGTTATCACCTAGGAAAAGCTAATGTAGAGGCTGACGCTTTGAGCAAAAAAGAATGAATTAAGCCATTACGGGTTCAAGCCTTAGTGATGACTATTGGTTTGGATCTTCCCAAGCAAATATTGGAAGCTCAGACTGAGGCAAGAAAACTAAAAAACCTCGGTGCTGAAGTCGTGGGAGGTATGTTGATTGAAAATTTAAGAGAATCAGACAACCCTAGGAAGGAAAAGTTGGAACCGCGTGTTGATAGAACACTGTGTTTGAATAACAGAAGTTGGTTGCCATGCTTTGGTGATCTAAGGACTTTGATTATGCATGAGTCCCACAAGTCAAAATATTTTGTTCATCCGGGTTCTGACAAGATGTACCAAGACATGAAAGAATAATATTGGTGGCCCAACATGAAAGCCAACATTACCACCTATGTTAGCAAGTGTTTGACGTACCTAAAGGTCAAAGCTGATGTTGATCCCAATGAACTGATCTTGAACTCCTTAGCTTGATGTAAGGTTTAGTATCCTTGGATAAATCCAAAGGCACTAAGACTGAAACTTTGAGTGTATGATATAAACTATGCGGAATCTAGTTTATTTCACTAAGAAGAATAATAGTAATCTATGTATGACAAACGGAATTACAACCAAAACAATAAGCTTCAATATATTAATACGAACACTCTTTGATAGTGTTAGGGTTTATAACCTTAAAGCTATGACAATGACTCGTTTTTGTATATGTTAATTCTATGCCTTAGGAGCTCCTTTTATACACCAAGGAGTCCTACAAGGCTTACAATACTTTCCTAAGATATCATGATCTTTTCTAAAAGCAAACATAATCTCTTAAACAAATACATTATACATATCTTCTTCACAAATAACTAATACTTATCTTCGTAAGTATTCTTGTTCTCCAAACAATCCTTATCTCTTTACTTGTCTTTATCCTTCTGACAGTAGTAACTCTTCTAGCAGTTGTAATCCAGCAGCATTAACTTTTGTACCAGCAGTACTAATAAACATAAGCAGTAGTAACTTTAGTACTAGCAGTACTAATATATACTAACAGTAGTAACTGTGTACTAGCAGTCTTAACTTTACTACTAGCAGCACTAACTACTTAGCATATATTTCAATAAGATCACTAACAGTACTAACATTGTACTGACAGTATTAACTTTCCACTAACAGTCTTAACTACTTAGAGTATTTGCTTAACAGCAGTAACATTCACCTGAGCAGTAGTAACTTCAAGAAGCCTTTTAATCCCAACAACCCTCCCCTAAACTTGATGTTCATCTTCTGAATCTTCAAGTTTCATTTAAAGTATTTACCATCACCAGGAGGATGCTTCTAAACACTTCATTTACCATTTTGTTGCTTTACCATGAGCTTGAGTGGTTGATAAACCATCTCAATCCACTGATATGCTTGAAGCTTCTTGTTCAGCATGTTTGTGATTGTTATTGGTGTAAGGGGATATCTTTTTTCAACCAACATAAAGACATGTAAATGTTTAAACCTTATAAAGTGCACTCTACAGGAATCATATAACTTCTAAACTGTCACCTTGTATCCTTGTAAAGATCTCCATACTTCACTTTCTACATCAGGTTCAAACATTACTCTCAAATCACCCCATAACACCCTTTCAAAGTCTTCCTCTGGCCTGTTATCCACATGCTTAGCTTTAACTAACTTCCATAAATTTACTAAGTCTTCTCTGTCAAAGTCACTAAGCACTTGGCTGAACACATGTTATAGCTTTAAACTTCCATCAACTCTAAATATTTCATAATACCCTGGCTTACCTCTTGTATGAATCTAAAAACCTACAACTGGTACTTTGGTAGCTAGAGGTATAGCATTGATTGCTATTTCTTCTTCTTTAGCAAGCTCAAAGCATTTCTTAAGCTCTTCTTCCTCTTTATCATTCTCCACTCTTTGCCTTTTGGAAGATTCATGTTCTTGCTTATCCTTTGCTCTTTTCCTACCAATTTATTTCTTTCTGCTGCTGCCTTTAGTTTTCTTTTCACTACTTTCTTCCTTTTGTACCTTTTTTAAAGGAAGATCTTCTTCCATGGGAACAAAGCTATTTATCCACTTCATATGTTTTTCAAAAAGCTTCTGAACTTCATCAAAGCTTTTATCCTTTAACTGTGCATGTGAGTAGCCTGCAAAGTTCTTCAGATACTGTATCATTTGATTTCTTCTTTGAGTTTTAGTGGGAGGTTTATTCCTTATAGCTTCTGCTTTTTGTGCTGCAAAGAACTTCTTTCTTTCTCTAATAAGTTCTACCAGCCTTCTTGATTTTTCTTCAATAGACATGGCTTCTCGTTCATTTTCTTGTAAATTTGCAGCTAACTCATAATCTGCCTCCATCATGGCTTGCTCATTGTCCTATTTATCATAAATAGTTGCTTTGCTAGCTTCTTCTTGTGCAGCTCTCTCTTTATGAATTCTTTCCAATTCTGCTTGCTCTTCAGCTTCAATCTCTCTTGCAAGCTCTTCATCAAGTTCTATTTGATATTTATTCTTTAATGGCTTTTCAGGCTCAATCATCATTTCCTTGCCTTTGTCTTTGGACTTTTAAGAAGGAAATGTTGTTGTTATAGTAGATTCAACAGGTTCTCTGATAGCAATTCTCTTAGTTCTTTGCTGTGGTGGTGTAGTTATTGCAGGTGTAGCAACAACTATTGTAGTAGCAATACTAACCATTGTAGTGGCAGTACTAATATTTTCACTTGATTCTTGAACCACGTCTTTTTCCTTAGGTTTTGCACTCTTCATTGCAGCAAGTGCTTGCGCTAGTTTAATTTCTTGAGCTAAATCAATTTCATCAGTACTAACTGGAATTGACTTT
>BQNB010117894.1:2667-17431 GCA_026074375.1 Tanacetum coccineum
TAGACTACAAATCGACAGCGAGAAATTAAGGGATTTGAAGTTTGAAGGATGGAAAGAATCTGCTAAAAATAGGTGGGAAGTTGTTCTTACCCACTCGCAAATGGTATTACAATTCTTCCTTTGTTCATGTATATGTTCAGCTATTCAGGAATCACTATACATTTTTTATCACCATTAGCAACGTGAACCATGCATTATGAAACTATTTCAATGGAATGTATAAATAATTTAACTATTTATATATGGATCGATCATATTCGAACATGGATGTATATAGATAAAGAATTTGTCAGTTTATATATGGATCATATGTGTACATTTTAAAATTTATGTTGTTGTCACCGCAGGTTTACACGCTATAAAAAATATGGTTTAATCGTCTTTGCTGGCGGCCTCATAAAACTGGCGTTTGTTCTTTTTTCTTTGCCATTAGTCTGCTCATTATCTTTTTTATTTTTTCATTGTGTGAAAGCTTGCATGACGTGATTATGTTCTGTTTGTAGGATTCTGTGGTGTCAAATCCCTGTCCAATCATGTTTACATCATAAACCATAATATTATAAAACGCCTCATGTTCAAGTATTGACAATTTTTATTTTAAGGTTGGAATGGCTGCAAACCTGAAGGAGTTGTGCTAACAAACTGTGATGGTCATAAGGTAACTAATACATCTCAACTCCCGTTTGACCATTAGTTTTTAGCGTATTTATACCTTTGACTAATGTTAATATTGTGGGTTTTATTATTTATAGTATAGCAGATTTGTTGAGACAATGGCATCTGTATTCTCACAAAATGCATAGTGCTGCGTTTGGCATATGGTCCAGGTTTTGATGACCTTTAGTGCACATCTATATATGCCCAATAGTATTTCCCTTTCATACATATGAGTATCAACATAATGTGTTTGCGTTTGCTAAACCACTTGGTTCATGGAATCTGACATATCAGAGTTTAGTGAAATAGGCGGGTATGGGTGGACTATTGCACATTCTTCAGTTCTTTGTTACTCTATCGGAATGCTAAATTATTGCTCAATAATGATTTTGATTTTTGAGGTCCCTTATTATCTTGATGAAGCAACAGGGTGGGGTCTAGAGATTTCTTAGGTTAAAAAGCAACTGGAAACCGCACAATCAAAGGGTATTAATGGGATACTGTGACAAGGATATCCCCTTGGTTTATTTTCAATCCGTGTTTAAAGGTAGATTTTTGTAAACACGCTGCTACATGGCAATAACACGTTTCATGAGAAGTTTTGAATTTGACTAATACTGCTTTTCAGGGTATTATGGTGAGTGAGGGAAAAGAGGTGGTTACATGGAGGTCGTTGGTTTTACTCCCAAGATTAGGGAACAAATTTACAAGGTGTCATTTGTGAATCTTTGCTCAAATATTTCTGGTCAAATTCTTTCAATTCTCGTCATGAGCCTTCCAAAGGTAACCGTCACTTCATATATTACAATCTATTTGGTTTAACAATATGATTATAGCTAATATGTTCATATATGCAGGTTGTAGATTAATCATACGATTCCTACTTTGCTGAAAGAGATGGCATCCTGCAATCACTAGCAACGCGTGCAAAGGTCACTTCAGATCAGCAAACTTGCAGATTAGTATTACTTTATAATGATCAACTGTTATGTTCAGGAAAATTATTGATAAGTTGTTAATCATTGAACCATAGACATTGGAAAATGCGCTGAACATCTTAGAGGGTGCTGTTAAAAGCTTCAGCCAATTGTTAGTTAATGACGTCAGCAAGTTAAAACATCAATCAGGGGGTCTGAGCACTTACAGGCCTGCACGAATTTGTTTCTGGAAAGAAGTTGCTGATGTCTATGAAATATTTCTTGTGGGCTATTGTGGACGGGCCCTTCCTTCTAATCCACTTGCTGCAATATCAAAGGAGGAGGATGAATCCCTTGAAATGGAACTTTTAGATGTTTTGGGGGATAAAATTCTCCTGATGTAATGTTCCTTTTACCAACTACATTACTTGCAACAAAGCGGAGGTGCAATGTATCTTTTCCCACGCATTCAACTACCCAACAAAGGCATAAAAGCAACAAAAGAAACTAAGGGGTTCCAGATGCATTTTATACAGATGCCCCTGTATACGTCAAATGTGAGTGTTTCATACTGTCAAAGCAATTCCATCCAATTGATATACTGTATGTTTATTGAATTATGAGTGCAGGTGAAGTTTCGTTACCTGGAGGGAAAGCAGATAAAGATGATGTAGTTGATGCTGACACATCAACAATAGAAGCAAAGGAATGTCAAGAATAAAGTTGATTAACTAGGTTACTAGATTTCATTTTCCCTTTTATTGTTTAGTATAATTCATATTTACTTTCCGAGTAGTGATCATCATATATGGTTTGATTTATTTCAGGAAAATGTGTGATGAAAGAGGAGGACGACATCGATGCTTTTGTGATAATATTACTTGTGCCTCAGATGTGAATGATTGTGTCAAAACCAGTTATAATCAAATGGAAAGTGATGAGCCAGTTATAATCAAATGGAAAGTGATAAGCCACGTGATGAGAATAATGTTATTCTGATCAGAAGGAGTTAAGCGACGAATATTACACCAAGAAGTTCCATAAAGTGAATAAAGAAGATAAACGACGCGACGATAAGCTAAGAAGACAGGTTAGTTAGAAAAAGGTAATGATTATATTTCAGGCAATATTAACTTTTTGAAGTTTTAGTAAAATCTTTGTATCTTTTTTGTTCAGCAATGTGTTGGAGAATTTTGATATTTGAGGTTGGTGTGTCAGTCCGACTATGTCTTGTGTAAGTTAGCAATGTAACCGTGTGAAATATGTGTAGTATTAAAGTACGTTACTTGTGTGTTAGTCCCCTGGTCGTGTGCGTGTTAAGGCGAAATCGTGTGGAATTTGATGTGTCAATTGTTATACGATTTGGTCATTGACCACAAGCACATTGTTAGACAATCCTTTTCAATGTTGGTGTGTCAATCATGGTGTGTTGTGTATAACTTAGTATCGTGTGCAACTTACTTGTGTGTCAATATCATGTTTATGTGTGAGTTACCGCTCTCCTTTTAATACGGGTTTAAACAGGTTGGATTGACCCGCTAATAGGTTTTTGTGGTTTTAGGCATGGATCACACGGAGCCAACCAAGAAAAAAGGCTTTACAAGAAAGATTGTTTTGGCTACATGCCTTATAGTGTTATGCATTTTTATGCTTAAACAATCTCTAACTTTCAAAACCCCTAGCCCGGTAAGTAAACAGACTATTTTTTTTCCAGTTATATGCTTTTCGTTAACTGGACTATCTGCGTAAAAATATACAAAAATGGAAAGAAAGGAATCAGGTCCTGGCAATTCTTTGAATAGCCTCCGCCATATCTTATGCCATCTTTTAGAAAAGAAAAGCAAATAGAGCAAAGGAACGCAGTCCATTTGGTAAGACGATTAGGAATTATTCTCATATTTTATAAACCATTCGTGTGCTTAAATTCGTATGTTGTAATAACGCAGCATCTTAGGGGTTGGATAATGGCAGTGATGTGGGTGGTGTTCCTCAACTGAAAGGAGCAAGAGCTTGCTCATTTGAAGAGCTCAAAAGATGCAGCAACAACTTTTCAGAAGAAAACATACTTGGATCTGGGGCTACGGGCAGGTATTTTGATGTTATATATTATTATTATTTAACTTTTATTATGTATGTTTATTTGTATAATTTAGTGTTCTTAATGTATTATTGGGCTAACACATTAAAAATATTCAACTTCAGTGGCCTTTCTAATGAATGGTGAGCCTGATATAGTGAAGAATTTTCTATTGAAGACACTTTTACATGTGAATGGGAAACATGGACGCTATAATGAGGCATGGAAAGTTGATTAGGTGAGTGTAATGGGTGTGATTCTTAAGCTATATATGCTCAGTTATGCAAATTCTAATATACATATTGTTTTTGAAATAGCTCGCATGCAGTTTTAGAAATAATTGTGCTTAGAAAGCAGAAAAGGAAATGTCGTAGACAAGTTATCCGCGGCAAACTTGCTCTTGTGGATCTTGCTGGGAGGTATAATTGCTCTCCATCTGCCAACATAAACCAATCACTTCTTGCTTTGGCAAACTGTTTATTTGTTTGGGAAACAACATAAAAATAGGGGCCTAGCATAGTATTTATCGAATAGTAGGAAATTAAACATGCTCGCCTAACACACTTCCTATTCGCTGTCAATTAATTCACTAATTACTTTTTGCAGTATTGCACAGATTCTTAAAAGTTGACTTGTGTAGCATTATCTTAAGCAGTATTGATCACATACTTTAGCACTGGTATGATAATCAATATCATCACACTGTTAACACCTTGAAGTATGCGGACCGAGCTAAGGAAATCAAAACACATTATGGATAAGATTGCTGATTAGGTAAACTGTCCTTATTTGCTTTGTTTATTTATTTAATTACTTTATGCAGATGGAAAAAGAGGGAACAATTAAATCTATTATATTGTGTATGACTTCCATAAACAGTGAAAGCTTGTGGATTAATATTTTAAGATGTTGCAGACTATTGTTTGGTGCAAGAGCTCAGAGACCGGACTTCGTAATGTTAGCTCAGTTTGCTCCATTCCAGAAATGGATGATTTTGAGCTCACAAAGCTTTTGGATAGACCAAGGCTTACCATCAAAAGAGATAAATCATTTGACGAGAGGTCACTTAGCGATATGTCTATATCAAGGGGTCTTGACAATTTGGATATTGCATATTCACCAGGTGGACGGTCGGTTGGATACTCCAGCTTTGTCCACTAGGAACTCTTTGGAACCTCATCCAATGATTGCAGAAGCTTGGGATTCTCTTCCTAGATCATTGGTACATTTCAGGTGTACGCCGGTTGTTACAATTGCCTGCTTATTTGATCATGCATCAGGAGGAGGTTCTAAACTATGATTCAGGTAATATATTGTACGCTTGTCCATAATTTTTAATTATATGATACCTCAAATATATTGATTTATTTGCATTTATGATATATAGTCGTTTGTACAGGATTTTGTACCAAGCGCAATGGCCTTTCTAATGAACGGTGAGCCTGATATAGTGAAGAATTTTCTATTGAAGACACTTTTACATGTGAACGGGAAACATGGACGCTATAATGAGGCACGAAAGGTCCTAGGGTAACTCATGCAGGCGAGGCTAACCGCGTCTGTTCCTTATGTGTAGGAGTTTCATACCCAACGGTGGACCAAAGGGGTCGACAAGGAGCCTGGAGTATCGGACAGATATTTACTCAACACGAGGTATTAACATGGTGTACAGGTACTGATATATTGACTCTGGATAGGTATCTTATTTACATCTACTTAAGTATTATGTATTGTTCAGTAGGAATTCTTAAGAACATCTATGTAGTATTATTTATTTTATTATCGAAGCGAATATACAGGATGCAGCTGGACAACAACATTCTCTTAAAGCGTCTAATTTTTTGTAGAAAAACCGTTGTCATAAAAATCTAAAAAATAAAAATCGTTACAACTTAAACTTTCAGAAGAAAAACCCGTATCCAAACAACGAACGTCGGGCGGGTTACGAAACTAGATATATAGTATATATATAATAGATATATATATATATAAAATATATATAAATTTATATATATAATATATATATATGTTATTTATATTTATAGTGATCAATTTTGGCGGCGGACATCTTGGCTCGGGGGATTTTGCGTGTGGTGCATTTAGATCATTTCTGTTTAGGAGCAAATCTTGTGTGATTCTTCGAAATTGATCGTCTGTTCTCGAGGTAAGAAACAAGAAGTGGTGATATTTGCTTCTTGATTCTTACTATTAACATATCTATATAATAAATATTTTTATATATATATTATGATAATTATATGATCTGTATATATATGAGTTTAGTTTATAATTGTATGTATATGAGTCGTATGATTATTGATATGTTGATATAACAAATTGTCTGTAAAGAAGTAAAGAGCTAAAGATTAATGCACTTCTCAAAATTGGGAGTAGTGTTGCTTCAGTTTAATAAGTTCTCGAACGTAAAATGAATTCTTAAACTCTTTGCTCTTTGTTGTCGCATTTGTCAAATTACGGGCTCACCTTTTAAGACGATTAACCAAAAATATATAGGGGGTATGAATAGGAGGGTCGTGTCCTAAGGAACTTAGCGACCGCGAAATGAGGAAGACAGGTATTATTAAATCTAGGCTCTGCGCTTTTCGCTTTCCTCCGCCTCCTTTTGTGCGTTTTTCTCTTTAAGAGAGCTACCGTGAATAGCAAGTTGATTTTTGGTTTTAAGTTGTCCGTCATCATTTGTTCTCTAATAAATAAACGCAAAAACATAAAACAATACAAATAATATCTGGTTCTTTTTTTAGTGCTTGCTGCGATCATCTTGCTTCGGATTTTTATCCATAATAGAATAATATTTCCAGACAGTTAATTATCCTGCGACTGATAATGATCGGTCTATTCGCTCACTCAACAACGCGTAGTTCTCTTGAGATCATTGTGGAGATTCCCAGAAAATGAATACTGATGCTGATCAAATGCGGTAGTCTTTTTTGGCAGAATTGCTGTCAGAGCACTCCAACCGAGGTGGGTTAACGAGGTAAAGATGCAGAATTGTTGTTTGGTTCTTCCTAGTCAGATCGCGTCAATACTTTGTAGCTTATATATCATAGGTTATGCTATTCACTTCTTCCGTTCATACAAATCAATGAAAAATCTCGGTGTCAGAGGACGTTAGAATTAGGTTAGATAAGCCAGAGAACGAGATGTGATTACGGATGTAGAGAGGATCCTTTTTCGACTATTATTCTTGTTTTATGACTTCAATATCTATCGTGGTATTTTTTCTTTTATCAACAAAGATCACTCCTCACTGTTGATAAATTCACCGCTCAATACGTTTCGGAATAACGTCGGTGTTTTTTGTTAAGATATATGTATGTTTTTCCCATTTTCTCCCCTCGGGAGGCCTAGCCCGGACGGATGCGGTTTTAGATTTGGCTTGAAAAAGAACACCTCGATTCCGTTTCTTACTCTGGGTCGATCTTGTTTAAATATTTATCAATAACTTTTTCCCCGCCCCCTCCAAAACGATTTTCTTCGTACAAGATTTGATTTTCCAAACTATCGTTTTTGATGATCTTTTAGTGAGGCTATGATCGATGGATATTTAAGGATATCCTTCGAGCATATGCCTATCATACACCCTCATATGGGTTTTTGTCTAGAATTGCACCAACTTGTACGTCTTCAATGCTTTTGAATACATAAGGATAAAGATTCTTTGATTTCTGCATGCAGGTTGGTAATTTTTTAGACGAAGGCCCGTGTTTGCTTATGCATCATTGAGGTAGCAAAAAGTCCAATGTTCTCAAAGTTTGTTCAATCACGAAAGCAAGCTATTGTTTTGCGAAGTAAGTACGATCACTCTGCCTTTAATATTTCACCATATTTGCCGAACGAGAACTCATGATTATGTAAAAGCCTTGCTTCTCGATAAGCAAAAATCTCAAGCTCCCGCTACCATCAAAGCGGTCGAGGAAAGTTGTTGTAACTTGCGGGTGAGCGGTGGTGCTCATTCTTACCATAAATTGTCCCGCTCATCGATAGGCAACAATTATCGGGATAAACATTCAAGAATAGTTTCTCAATCCGCTGCAGTTAAACTACAAGCCAAGGAAATACCGATACGTTCTAATGCCAAATAAGTTCGAATGCCTTCCCGGTTTTTCCTCCAGTTCAAAAAACCACAGGTAACAATCATAAACCGGGGTATTACAAACAAAAATCAGGGGAAAATAATTACAACCAAGTCAAAATCATTCTACCTCCGGTTTACCAACCCCGGTTTTTTCCTAAGCTCAAGCTAACAAACTCTGGTTCCATAATCAACAAGGTTTGGTTGTCAAGAGATGATTTTCAAACTAATCTAAGGCAATGATGCGGTTATGAAATAACATGCAAAACCAAACCCAAAACAAAAACCATGCAAATTCAAATGACCAATTTTGACAAGCATGTTGACCAAATTCATGAATGCCAATACCGCGTCTACTTCAGGATCAGGTTCTCTTCCTAGCAACACCGTTGCTAACCCAAAAGGCGATTTGAAAGCAATCACCACCCGAAGTGGTGTTTCTTATGATGGACCTCCAATTCCACCTCCGCTTTCTTCTCTTCCTAAGGAGGTGGAACAAGAACCCGAGGTGACAAAGGATACAGTGCTTCCAAGCACCGAAAACATCCAACCTCCGGTGGTCCAAACTCAAATTGAAGAACCCGTTGTGCTCCCAAAAAGACCATACTTATCCTTCTAGGATTAACAAAGAGAAACTCCCGTGGAGAAAGACGATTCTTTTTGCTTTGAAAATTTATGGAGATTTTTCCGGGTAAATACTCCACTTCGAGCTACCGTTTCGCGGGAATGCTCTCCTTTCACATGCCTAAATTTGAACAATGTTTAGGGAAGCTCATAAACAACAAAAATAATATTCTTGACCTAACCAAAACACCGGTTGAATGACAATTTCTTCGGCGGTTATCCTCAAAAAGTTTCACGGGAAAAATTAGAGTGGACCCCGGTTAGAATTCTTATACGTGTGATTTTTCGGAGATGGATGTATTGCTTAGCATTGGCCGATCTGGTGCAAGCATCAACCTAATGCCTCTTTCCATATGGAAAAAGCTAAGTCTCCCTAATTTGACCAAGACCCAGATGATACTTGAATCTTGCGATACTCGATCTACGATGAGCTTGTTGGAGCTCTAGCTGTTCCTTAACTTATAGGCTTAAGCTTATTCGAATTCCCGAAGAACGAAATAATAATAGTGTTACGTATAAGTTGATTGTAAGCAAGGATTTTTGGAAATCTTAAGAGCTCATAAGGTGTAATTTGTCGTTTTTTCTCCAGTATGCTTCTCTAAACAGATCTAATAATAAGTGTAATTTTGAAACTAACTTAAATCGACATTTTTGAATCAAAGTTTTTAGTGGTAATATACATTAATTTATTTTATATCTTAGTTCTGCTATATACTTAAATTTTCTAAAGAAAATTTTCTTATATGTGTAATATAAGTGTTGTAAAAATATATTATGTCTTGGTGGATAATAAAATCTTCAAATGTGGGCTGATAAAGTTTTGCTGCATCTTATCGGTCACAACCGATGTTTGCAGCTCATCAAAAAGGTCGAGGTATTACCTTGCTTAAATAAGTGTAATGTATATATGTTAATTGTTTGAATAAATATAGGGAAACTATCTTTTTCTTTAATTAAATATTTTTGAACTAAGTTAATTTGCTCTGTTTAGTTTAGTATTCTTTTTGTTGGGTAAAGGGGAAGTCTAATGGTTTTAAAATCCGTAAGGTCTTGTGAGCTCCCGATATGTCTATGTAGAGTCGGTGTCAAAAGCTGGTTCACTAGCCGCATTGGTTTGGATTTGCCGAGACGAAGCGTTCCATGGGATGATCTCGCCTTCAACTCATTATCCTTGGGGGGAACGTGAAGTTAGAAATATTGCAGCTTTCTCTAAATGTGTTAATCCATGGTTGAATTTAAATTAGCACACTCACATATTAATAATTGTGGAGAGCAAAAAGTTCACAAATTGCTAATATGAGTAGTGGTAGCATCCTTCAATCTGTACTTAACGGTGATTTCGTTTTAAGTTTAGTTGGGTTTTTTCTGGGACAAGTGAAAAGTCTCGATATTGAGAACGATGAATTTATCCTTTGTGGGCATTTTAGGATTGAGATGATTCTATTCCGGACCCGAAATAGTTATGAAAATAATGAAAGTCCGAACATGTTAGTTAAATAAGAAAAAATGAAAAATTATTAGTTGTAGTTAGTGTAAATATATAAAAAAATGGTAAAAAACGGGACTTGTCGAAGCTATTGATCCTTTATTTCCCCTTGGCAAACACTTTGCTACTTTTCGAAGTTATTAGTCGAGGGGTTTAGGGTCTTAGTTTTCTTAAGTGATTCTATTGTTGCATTGCTGTGAGGACACGGCAATATTCTAGTTTGGGGATTTTGGGTATGTGTTTAAATAACATACTTTGTCACTAAAAACGAGCTATAAATTACCATAAATGTATCCAAAATACATATGTATTTGTATGTTTTGCATTTGTATTGTGCAGGAAACGGATATTCAAAAAAAGAACAAAAACGAAGCCAAAATGACAAAACCAAGCACGGGAATGTGAAGAGCGTGAAAAGTCAAAGTCAAACGAGGTCAAAGTCAAAAAGTCAACAAAAGTCAACCCTAAAAAGTCAAAGGTCAAACCCGAAGCCAAAACCAAAGAATACTTAATGGGCCCACCCGAACCCATCTAATAGGCTGGGTAAGCCATTAGTTATAATTTAAAGACCAAAATGGGCCCAAACACCCCATGATAAGACCATAAACAAAATCCTTTTTAAACCCAAACTGGCCCAAGATAAGCCCAAATACAAGTTTAGGGGGCAAAACTGCCAACCTCCTAAACTTGTATCATCACAAGGACTATCCTTGAAATGACAATTAACAAACTCAGGGGCTATTCTAGCTAATTTCCAAAAAACTTATCACCACAAGGACCTCCTTTGCAAAAAAGATATAAACCTTGAGGGACCACTTTTGCTGCCCATTTAAACCCAGTACTATTCACGTGTCTTCCCTACTTATTTTACCCTACAACACCAAGTATCACAATGGATAAAACATTCCCCCTCAACCCACTAAATCCCTAGTCACATGGTGCATTACCATGTTGGCAATCCCACACATATCAAGGAATCCAAGAATTGCCATGAATTCAAAGAAGCACAAAAGATGATCAATGGCTGATATTGCTTTGGGATTTCACTCACACAACAAGCACACCTCAGATTACTCTCACAGAAGAAACACACATTGAAGACCTAAGCTTTAAAGTTTTTAGTATAAATAGGACTAATTGTAAGCCATGAAAGGATCTGAATCTTATCTTTTATGTAGTTTTTAATTTATTTTGCTTTTAAGTCATTCTTACTTATTATCTTTTAATTTCCTAAGTCTTGTAACCTGGTTTTAAGTTTTAATGAAATTTGAAGTTTTAAAGTTAAATCTTGAATCTTTTTTTTCCTTTGTTAAAAGCCTTTCATAATCTCATTATAAGCTCATATATAGCTCTCATATAACCTATTTTCATTAAGTATATTAAACTTTTAAGTAGTAAAGAAAATTCACAAAAAAATTCACCCTCAAATACCACAGCTTAATGGATGATAAGCCAACTTTGGATGGGCTTATGGACACTACTAGCTTGTTTTTGACAAGCTAAAGCTTGTAGACAAAGCGTTTAAAAGCTTAATAGCCTTGTTTTGAGCAAAGGCTTTTGTAAGTTTCCAATTTTCATTTTTGGCTTATTTACTATTCAACTGCTTATTCTTGCTTATTTACTGTTTGTAAGTGCTTATTATTGCTTAGTTATGTCATTTAATGCTTATGTATGCTCTTTTATAGTTTAAAAGTTATGTGTGCAAATTTCCCTTTAAATCTGTCATAATGGTTTTGAAAATTGCATAATCTGTTTTAGCTTAATTCTGGCTTATTTAGTTGTTAAAATTTGTTCACTAGGTTCTAAATAAGCTATAAAACATCTGGTCTTGGCGAAGTGTGGCTTAAATCAACCTTAATCAAGATAAAAAATGGTTTTTGACACTTAAGGGGGTGTTTGGGTCAAGGGTGAAAACGGGTCAATTTGAGTTTAAATACCAAGTGGGTCATTTGGCCACTTTTGACCAGCTTTTGTAAGTAGTTGTTAATCAATTTTTCAAGGTTTTTTGTGCTAAAAATTAGTTTTCAAGTTTTCCTAAAGGGGTGTGTTCAAACTGTGGTGATATAACAGTTAGACATAGCTTATTTGATTGAGGCTCTCAAGACTACTTTCAAGTGTTATTTTTGTGTCTTTTCTTTGTGTCTAATGCAGTAGATAAAGTGTCCTTTTAGTTTACTTGTTTGTTTTCAAAATCTATCATAGTTTTCTTAAGTGTCTTTTAACTTAAGACTGCCTTTTTTTCACTTCCAAATTTCAGATAGTATAAATTGTTTTTAGACCTTAAAATTTTGAGCATAAGCTTATTTGGTGTCAAACTTCATCTATTTTAGCTTGCTTTTTATTTTCAGCTTATTGTACTAGCTTATTTGGTAGGCTGCATATTGCCTTTTCTCTTTTTAAGAAAACCAAAAAATAGCTATTCAGTGTGAACATCCCACTTCATAAGCCATTTTTAAGGCTTATTTGAATTTCAAACCCAAAACTCTTTGCAGTTTTAGAAAGCTTAAAGTATAAGTTTTTTAGGGGTATACCCCATTAGGCTACAAGGATCCATCTTTTGGCTTATTTTTAAGCCTAAAAGTACCCCTTTGCGGCTGTGTACCTGCAGTATTGAGCCATTTGGCTTATTTGCTTATTTGGCCTTATTTGCTCATTTTCCTGGCTTATTCTTGTTCATACATGCTAATTAGGTATAGTTTAATGTGTGTTTAAGCTTAGTTTATTATCTTGTTAGCTTAATTGTGCTTAAAATGCTAAAAAGTTAAGCAATTTATTAACTTAGTTTAAAAAAAAGCCAATCTGCCATCTTTTTAGCTTATTTCTGGGCTTAATATTGCTTTTCAAAAATAAGTCCAAGTTTTAAAGTTGCTTATTTTTAGGTATTTTATAAGTTTGTAAAAAAAATTTCAAAAAAAAAGCAAAAGAGAGAACAAGGGAAGTCAAGGGTGAGCCTAAGCTCGAACCCTTGACCTCAAACCTCATTCAACCCCTTTATGATACACACACTCTATCACTGTGCTACAATAGCTCATCCGGTAGAGTGTGTAAACACTTGGTATTTATCACCATTTTTGAGCCCAAACCCAAATAATAAGCCGTAGCTTATTAAGGGCTTTTGAGGGCTTATTTGTTAAGCTGGGTGATCCAGCTTATTTTTCGTGCATTCTTTACATCATTTAGGACTTTTGTGCATTTTTTCAGAATTTTCCTCTTTTATTTGTTATTTTTATTGAATTTTCGAAGATTAAATTTTTAGAAAATCAATTAAAAATAGTAAATTAATGTTTAAAAATACAAAAAAATAGTTTTTAGATTTAGAATAAATAGTTTTAGGTTTACAAAGTTTAAAATCTTTTTCATCACTTTTAGATTTTAAATTTCATTTTTAGCTTTTTAAATTAATTTTAGAAAATAGATTTTTATTATAAAAAATAGTGGAAAATACCTTTCTGAGTTTTTATCACATTTTAGACTTTTCTAAAGTAGAAAATCATTTTTTAGAATTTTTAGGAATTAATTTGCTATTTTCTAGGATTTTTAATAGGTTAAATTAGTTTTTAATTCATAAAAAATAATAAAAAAGTCAAAAAAATATAATTCCTTTTTAGAAAATTTTCTTTTATCATTTTAGAGGTTTAGAAACTAAGTTTGTATTTTTAGGGTTTAATTTTGACTTAGTTGATAATTTAGTGTCTTTTTAGGATTCTCGTATTGATTTTTGTGCTTAGTTGTTAATTTAGAATACATAATTTGCTTTTCCCATAGTTTTAGGATCCATAATCAATCAAAATCTTTGTTCTATTCAAGCATTGATATCAAACGTCACTCGACCGTCCATTCACGCCTCGTTGGGAAAACGACCCGGGAATTCAGCTTCCCGGTTTACTACAATTGTGAATTTATATCCTCATTATATATTTATAAGTATTTATTTATTTATATATATTTATAAAGGGTAGAAATTCTCAATATCAAAATGGCGCCGTTGCCGGGGAGGCGTGTGTGATTGTCATTTCCGTTTGACAATTCGTGTTTGAAGATCCTTCCGTGAGAAGTTATATTGCTTATTTTCTTATAAAAAATAAAAATACAAAAATATTTTTCATTTCTTTTTAGTATATATATTTAAAACACAAAAAAGAAAATAAAAAAATAAAAAAAATAACAATTGTCTTTAAAAAAGACAAAATAATACTCTCCATTAGAGTATTATCATTAATTAGTTCCCAAACAAAAGATTTAAAACCTGCCTTTGTGTCGCTTGTCAAGTACGGCTCACCTTTAAACGATTAACAAACTAAAATAGGGGTATAAGGAGGGTCGTTCCTAAGAACTACGACCCGAAAGGAGAAGGATTTTAATAGCTTCGCGCTTTCCCGCTCCTCCGCTCCTTTGTGCGTTTTTCTTTTAAAGAGCTACCGTGAAGCTTGTTTATTATTAGGTTTAAGTTGTCTTATATCGTTGTCCGTTATTAAAATAAATCTTTGAAAAAGTTGTGAAAAAACCAAAAAAATCAATTAGTGTAATTTCTCTTTTTATATTTCTTTTTAGTGCATGAGCACTTGATCGTCTACAAGGAATCTTATTCCACCTCTCGAAATCCCGAACGTTCAATTCGAAGAACTCATGTTAATCCTAATTCTTTGAACAATTTTGAAGAAATTAACATGGCCGCTAACGGAGCCGGTAATGACGAACCACCTCCCGTCGGAGGAGGTGCTCAACCAGTTCTCAACCTTCGAACGATGGAGGAGTTATGCCAACCAACTTTGAATGGTCGGGGTGGACCAATTACCCCGATTGCAATTCAAGCAATGAATTTTGGACTTAAGAATGACATGATTCAACAAGTTCAAAATTCGTGTCCATTTCGTGGATCGGGTGATGATGCCAACAAGCATCTTGACAAG
>BQNB010117895.1:2456-21094 GCA_026074375.1 Tanacetum coccineum
CAGTTTCTGTCTGTTTTTGGTCATTTAAGTCCGTTTTTAATGGAAAAAGGTATGTGTATTTAAGCACATACCAGGGATACAGGACCCACGCTTGGATGCAGGATCACCGTATCGATGCGCAGGATTCGTTGATAGCGGCCCTGACCGCACAGGTTTCATCACTGTAGGGACATTTGGCGACGGCTCTAGGCGAGATCCGAGCACTTTAGGCTAGAGATCAGGCTCGTGCAGATGCTCCCGAGGGCACTGGTAGTAGTGCCTAGGTTTACTTCAATGTTCACAGCTATCATTTGTAGCCGGCTAAGTATTATGGGTTTTATGCCCAGCTAGCACGGCAGTAGGACTTGTATTTTCATTTCTTGTATCAGACAATCATGTACGTTTTCTAGTTATATATGATGTGTTATATTATCTCATGTGGATCTCAATTCTGCTATGTGTTGTGATCCTAGTCATGTTATATAATCACTGTGTGATGTGATCTTATTATATATATAATGTGTTGTATTATGTTATGTCGATCTCAATTCTGTTATGTGTTGTGATCCCAGTCATGTTAGATAATCACTGTGTGATGTGATATTGTTATATATATGTTGTACCTATGTCATATTGTTATGTTTATAAAAACTCACGTGTTTTATATTGTTATGATTAGAACAATATGCCGCCAAGAAGATCCTCTGCTACTGCAAGGGCTACTGCTGCTGTTGCGGCTGCTACCCCTATGACAGCTGCTATTGTTGAACAGCTAATCGAAGCAAGAGTGTCGGCGGCACTTGCTAATCATGAAACACTTTGAAATAGCACTAATGGTCATGGCGATGGGAGCCACAATTCTGGCACTGGAAACAGAGGAACTACACGCACTCCGTGTGAGTGTACGTACAAAGATTTCTTGAACTGTCATCCACTTAATTTTAAGGGTACTGAAGGGGTAGTTGTGTTGGCCCAATGGTTTAAAAAGATAGAATCAGTATTCTACATAAGCAACTGTGCTGTGGAGAACCAAGTTAAGTTCGCTACTTGCACTTTCGTTAGAAATGCCCTTACATGGTGGAACTCCCACATGACGGCTGTTACTCAAGATATTGTTTATGCCATGGACTAGAAGACACTAAAGAAGATGATGACAGTCAAATACTACCCAAGGGGTGAAATCAAGAAGTTAGATATTGAGCTTTGGAACCTAAAGGTGAAGGGTACTGACATCATGAGTTATACTCTGCGTTTCCAAGAGCTTGCACTGATGTATGGACGTATGTTTCCCGAGGAATCGAATGATGTTGAGAAATATGTTGGTGGACTCCCTGATATGATCCGAGAAATGTGATGTCATATCGGCTCCAGACAATGGAGGAGGCAATTGAGTTTGCCAATGACCAGATGGACCAAAAACTCATCACTATTACTGAAAGGCAAGCTGAACAGAAGAGAAAGTTAATGTTTAATGCTGGGAACAATCAGGGGTACCAACAACAGAACAAGAGGCAGAAAACTGGGTGAGCTTACTCTGCTGGGCCTGGTGAAAAGAGAGAGTACACAGGATCATTGCCCTTGTGTACCAAATGCAACTATCACCACAAAGGGCCATGTGCTACCAGATGTAACAAGTGCAAGAATATTGGCCATTTGGCTAGCAACTACAGGAATTTTGCCCCCAACAATAATAACAACAATCATGGGAACTCCAGAGCAACTCAAAATGCTGCCACTTGCTATGAGTGTGGTGTTCAGGGGCATTACAAGAGAGACTGCCCAAAGTTGAAGAATGGAAACCGTGGTAATCAACGTGGGAATGGCAGTGCTCCAGCCAAAGTGTATGTGGTGGGCAATGCGGGAACAAACCCAGACTCTAACGTCGTTACGGGTACGTTCCTTCTAAAAAACCTCTATGCTTTCTAAATTAATAAAGAACTCACGAAACGGATAAATAACAAAGGAGTTATGATTTCTACAAGATTTACATTTATAAAAGTATTTTTATAAAAGAAAGTTATAAAAATAATACAAATCGAATCTGAGTAAAATATTTGATATTTTTCTATAAAATTAGATTTCATAAGGATTATGAAAAGGTAAGGAACTTGAAAATCCAATGGGTAATGAATTAGTTATGACTTTTTCAAGTTTATGTAATAAAGTAAACAAAAGTAACTTTATAGAAGTAGTTTTATAAAACCAGTTATTGTTCACAACAGTGAGTTGATGGGAATTATTTTTGTTGGATAGAGCTTTTAATTACAAAGACGTGGTCGAAAGAATCACTAAAAACCGAATTAAAACGAATGAGATATGATTTTTATACGATTTCAACAATTAATATTTATAAAAAGCATTTTTATACATATATACATACTGTTACTATTCACAACAGTAAAAATACACATAATAAATGTAATGGTTGATTAGATTTTTCAAATACAAAACCATACATATAAAGAACGTATTAAACGGAGGTAAAACGAATAAATTACGACATTTTTAATATTACAACAATTAATTATATAAAAGTAGTTTTATATAATTTATTAAATTGATTAAATGTTACTGTTCATCAGTAACTTAATATTTACAAATATGATATTTTAATATATCATTCAAATACGAAACCACGGATATAAAGAATATGCAAAACGGAATTGAAACGAAAAAGATATAAGGTTTATAAAACCTTATGCACTATTTTTATACTTGTGCACTATTTTTGTGAAATCAATTAAACTAATTATATAATGTTATTATATAATTATCTAAAGGTGATAAAACAATTACTTTTCATAAACGAATAATTGTTGGACAATTTTAATATTTTCACAATACGGATTCATGAACATTTATTTTACAAATGCAAATCAAATTGTTTAATTTTATAAATTAAACAAACACTTTTAGGTGGTGATGTAACTATATAGAATTATGTATGGCATTGGTTATTCAAAGTGCATAGTATTCATACGACCTATGTTTAATTAGGTTGCATTCGGACTTCGCTTGTCGATTCACTCACTTGATTTATTTCATTCACTTCATTTGTTGAGGTGAGTTCATAGCCCCATGTTTTACTATATCAATGATTTACAACTTTTGGGGTGAGAAACATGCTTTGTTTTACAAATTGGACGTAAGTGTACATTTTATCATGATTACGTGTTTGCCTAAGTAGCGATAACCCTCTGAGCCCATTATCATGAACTGTCAATTACTTTGTGTGAGCGCGAATGTTATAAATAGATCTATTTGGGGTTGACATCCCCATCCGGGTGAGTAGCTCTCACTGGTGTCACGGAGTGAACCAACGGATGTATACCATGTCGGATTCGGATGTTGCGGGTTAGAACATCATCACGGGCAATGTAGGCAATTTATATTGCAATTCATACATGTCGAGCTTCAGTGTCATGAGCTTAGGGAAACGTAATTACATTTTGTGATGTTTGCATCTGTTGCATTATCACAGATGTTGCATTAGTCATAGCACTGAAAATCTTACGGTACCTACATTTTCATTTACATAAACCTATGAATTCATCACCAACTTTTTAGTGTAGAACTGTTCTATAAGCATGTTATTCTCAAGGTCTGATGAGAGCATGAGGTGCAACAGGATACATTGGGATAGTCTTTTGGGCTTGTCATGCATAAGATTTGGAGTCATTTATTTTCGGACGATTGTTATGACCGAATCTTTTATTTCAATGTTAAACTATTTAAGCCTTCGTGGCTTTGTATCAAACGATTTCAAAAAATAACAATGTAATCGTAATTTTTAAACGACTCTTTTTGAGGTCGTTCACAATCTTGTGCTATTGATCTGAAATTGTTAACGCTCTGTATACTCATTTCCTCTGCAGACCCAATTTTGGGAGGTGTTACAAACATGAGACGGTTTTCGTTTTCCTGCTCGTTGGTCCAAAATTGATATTCTAACTCAATCAACTTCATTGAAATTAGTCTGTTATTACAACAAGATTAGTGACCTTTGTAATTGAGAAATCGAATGTATGTGTCTACACCACGTGTTTCTGAAAGATGATTTCTAATAACTACTTGGGGGACTTATTTTTGGATGTTTGATGCGTATACTGCGTTGCCTTTTTAATGTAGCATATAAATTGACCTTACTTGTTTAGTATGATTTTTAATTGTTTGATTGGTTTTGTTCTTATATAGAATGTGTCTTTTATTTACATATAATGTTGCAAAAATGATTTATTGAAAATAAATATGGACCTTAAAAGCACTCGATCATCATACTTATTCGTTAATATAATTGAATATTACACATTTTGCAAGAACGTGGATTTGCGATGAATATGTAAACTTTGTTATATGTCTTGCAACGTTCTATAACGCAGTGGATTTAGATGTTTCAAAGGGAACCCAGCGATGGAACAACGCCAGATTACATTCTTTACGTCAATGTATTTAACAATAGCATTTAAAAGTTACAGTCGTAATCTTACTTAGGTTTATGAATTATTCCAATGAGAGATTTAACCTTTCATTCGAAAGAAAATAACGATAAATTCATTCAATCCTAATTTTAAGCGATCACACATGTTGAATTAATAAAATAGAATAGGGTTGTTTTTATACATAGGAAATTCAAAATGAAATATTGCATAATTTTTAAAACCTGAGGGTAGGAGAGGTGTTATATAGAGGATGTCTGGCGATGCTAGGCTTTGAGTGAGAGGGGCACAGAGGGTGAGATTGAGTAGTGGTGTAGCGGGCAAGTAATATTAATGGGGACAGGCCTAAGAGAATAAGAGCAGCCTAGAGATGTCGTCGGATTAATGGGGGGTGGGGGGTGGGTGGGCGAGGTTTATGGTGCGGGTGAGTGACTCTGCGAGAGTATGAGTGAAGTGAGATTTGGGAGTTGGGCGAGGTCTTCTCACTATTTTTCAACAAGTCTTGTTCTAGTAGCTTGTATACACACACATATTCACACAGAGAGTGATCAGTGTAGTGGGAGCAGTATTACATGAAACATATCCCTAAATGTGAACAACATTAATTGAGCACTAGGATCGCGAGACACGTCCTGCGTATATCTACACTATTAACCAAGTTCTTAATTTGGATGATCTTAAATATCAGTTAAGCCGTGAGACCTTACAAACCACTAGGATACCGATGGGGCAATAGAACATCCAACTTGACAAAGTTATTTTCGGATAACTATTGGTTGTTGATCCTTAGACATATTAAAAAAATACTTTTTGGATTATAACATCCTTTTGGGCCCCATACAAACTATCTCAGCGTTACATGTGAGGGCAGTACAATTATCAACAGACAACAGTTAACCTTAAAGTTCATCATTGCTAGCAATTTTGACTGAAATTTAGTCTGGATCTTAGACTGCTTAATACTCTCATTAATTGTTTATTTTATATAAACATGGGGTAGTAAAATTTTAAGAGATGACTATCTATAAAAATACTAATATTTTATGAACTTCTTGATTATTTGTAAGGATGGCTTTGCTACGCAAAACATAAAACAATTATCCGACTATCAGGTCAATTCTGCCATAGTGAGGACACTTACTGGTTCTAAGTTCCACAAAACTGGCATGGCAACCTAAGATTGTACTTCAGGTAAGAGAAAAAAGCTTGAGATTTCTGAACAACCAATGGCACCGGCTCCATAATCTTGAAACTACTGACGAAGAAATATTGACAGAAACAATGATCTTCGGTCAATGTAATAAAAGGCACACATTCTTATATCTATGCTTTTCGAGTCATGTTCTTAGAACTACGAAGGACTTTGAAAAATTCAATGAATATAGACATTTTAGAGAACAAAAAACAATGTCGAAAGAGTAAGGCTAAACATCATTGCAAAGCATTCTATGACTTCTAATAGTAGTCCAGTCGTAAGCTTCTATATCTTAAAGAGGAATAACCTACTTAGGACACTATGTACCAGGGCCTTGGCTTCCCTATGCTATGCATTTGGTGTGTCTAATTTTGAACTAACCTCAACCAGGAACCCATAGATTTGTTCATTCAGAACTATAGATATGGCATAGCAATGGGTGTAAAGACGATACTGAGGCCTACATGATAGCTTAGTCTTGCATGAAACAGGTATTTCTGACAACTTGACAGGTTAATATATTATTAGTACCATCATCATATTTTATGTTGAATGTATTAAAAAAAAAAAAAAAAATACTTATCCATTTTAACCTAAAACCAGGAAGGTTTATCCTCTATAAGCAAGAAAAACGTCTTATGGTTGTCAGTTAGGAGAGAAAGAAGCACTCGCTTTTAAGAGTAAGTAGGGTCTACACAACACATAACCATAAAAAATGACTTATATATACAAGTTTATAAGTCTACACATTTTATTTATGAGTTTAGCGTGAAACACGCGTTCGAGCGGGGGGGTTTTTGTCATAAGTTCGTGGCATGTAGTGGCAGTACATGTGAAGGCTTCACGCACGTCTATCCTATAGCATACTTATATAATCTATATATGACATATACTAATACCAGTAATTACAAAAATTATCACAGAACCCTACTCTAATCCTACACGGATTTCAAAAATTGCCAGGGGGGGGGGGGGGGGGGGGACCTCCCACCCCCCATGGAATTCTCTACCTACATCACTTGTCATGGCTTATGATTTCCTACCAATGAACCATTGGATATACTTCAAATACCATATCTATCCCCATAAGTCAAAACCTTATATTCCCCCCCTAAACATCTCAAACCCACGAAATTTATCCATCCCACCCTCTCTTTTTGGTCCCCTTGAGATGTGGATTCCCCTAAAATAAATAAATTTGAACCGTACTTAAAAACTGCTAGTTACTTACAATCATTTTACCCCTAAAATCAACACTCGTGCTCATTTAATCCTCATTCCTCACATTAAAAAACAAGATAACACTCACTAATCTCTTCTCAACACCATTTGGTCCATCGAAACACAACAAAAACAAAGTAATAAAGGAACAAGTATTTGGGTATAATAACATTTTTGAAAGGCTTGGTATATAATTGCTAATTAGGGTTTCCACTTTCGGGTTGCAATTGTTCCAAGTTTCATCACCATCAAGTAAGCAATTATCACAAGTTCATACTCATTTTTACATCTTAAACATTACATATGAATTACATTGAAACATGATGACGGTTTATCAAACATCTTTTGTATTCTTTAAAGTATAGTCTTATTCTTGTATTGTTTTTTTTATTACAAGCCCAACAAGTGTATGCATGGCACAAACACACAAAAATTCTCAAGAGAGCATGCTTGCCATACTTTCCTCTATTATCTCAGTGATGGTCAAAGTTTTTTTAGAGCCATACTTTGAACAACACCGAATCGATCTAGTAAATTTTATGGGCCCTTATTTCAATGTTGGCCGATTATTGTCATATACGAAAGTAGGGACGTTGGCAGTATAAGTTTTGGTAAAGGTGTTGGATCAAACATGGTTGGGAAGAATCGGCGTCCTATTGAAGATTTCATGTTCTTAATCTGGCTTGATTTGTGTATTTATCGATTTAACCTAATTTTTTGTATATCTGCGTTTGTGTTTTTAGATTTTGATGCGGGTGCCCCGGTTAGATTGTTCTACGCTACTCCAAAGCTTCAGGGATGTTCACAATTCTGATTTGGTTTGCGTGAAACTGATTTGGGAGTTTAAAACGGGTTTAAGCTACACGCCTGAGATCCACTATTTTTTAGTTTTTTATTTTGACTAAACCTACTTCATGATATTTGACATTATGTATTTCTTTTGTGGCTAAAACAAGTAGATTTTGTTATGTTTAATTTACCACGCTAGCTCATAACTCAATTAGCTTTAATACATATTATTTGTGACAAGTAAAGCTGTATCTAATAAGTTCATATTATAGATGCCAAGTACAGACCCACAAAACTTCTGGTTGTAACAATTCACTTCCCACATTATTTAGGGTCTTTACTTTGCACTAAATAACTTATTAGACATAGATGCTTATCCACAACACACATGTATTAAGCTAAACCAGAAAACCAAAAGTTTAAGTAATGAGTGGATTATGATACTAAGCGGTAAAATAAACAATAACAAAATCAACCTGTTTAGCCATAAAACAAAGACATAAGGTCACAATATTAAGAAGTAGTTTAGTCAAATTAACACAACTGAAACATAGAGGATCTTAAGGGTTTGTAACTTAAATTACCACTTCAAGAACTCCCAAAACAAGTTATAACAACAAACCAATAAGAGTTAGATGACACCTGAGAAGCTTTGAGTTAGCGGTATAACAAAACAACTGGGGCCCGCATAGGATAAAACATAAAACGCATATATACATAAAAATTTGGTAAATCGATAAATATTATCACACTTCATGCCAGATTAGGAACATGAAAAAGCTACCATACGCCGATCATCCAACAAGGCCAAGTTCGATCAACACCAATAACGCAAAAGGTATACCTGTGCCAAAACGGACCTACGTCAGATATGACCAATAAGCAACTTAAATAAGTGCCTTTAAAATATACTAAAATTCGTGGTGGTGTTCAAAAGTAGGCCTCTAAACCGCAACATCACAGCGAATAAGTGGAGGAGGAAAGTATGGGCGAAAAATTTTGTTGAGAGTGCACTACATACGATGATTGGCTGCAAGTAAAAAACTTACAAGTAATAGACATAATAACATAAAGAAACAAAAAGGAGTTGAATGCACACTGTGTTATTCAAATTCAAAATTAAAACTAGGCCTAGACCATCAAACAAAAATTACCGGATAATGAATATCAGAATTCTTTACATTTTCAACTTTTTTAAGATAGTCATTTCCATGCTTTTTTTATAGTTTGCAAAAGATAAACACATACAACAAATTTGAAAGCCAAAGTTTTTAGGAACACGATCCATTTGCCGACATTGCATCACTTCCATTGTGGATGTTATGTGTTCACTATAACTTCTACTATATTGAGAAAGGTTTCGTTTATGTTATTGTTAAATGGTATTTTAGACATTTGGTAGATATGGGGCTTTTATGTCAGAGACTCGGAGTACATCGGTATTTATGGCGAGGAGAGAGTGATATTGAGCAAGTAAGAGGAGTGTAATTTATACTTTATCATGTTGGTTAGCTATTGAGTAAAATGTATCCGTGTCGATGCTTTCCCTCAATGTAATTGGTTGTCTTCATTTGCGGAGATGATTAAGAACAGATGATGAAACATGTGAGTTTCCTTTACCGTGATATCCTTCTTTCTGGTAAAAAAAAAGAGAGCATATCTTTGTTTTTTTTTTGCTAATCTATTCAATCTTCAATTAGTGTGTTCTCGTTTAGCCTATGTGGGAGATGCCAGTGAACAAATGAGCAATTGGTTGCGAGAGAGTTCTAAAAATAGGCGGTATGTGAGAGAGTTCCAGTAACCCAGTTCACTTCTAAGAATTGACATGATAACTAATTAGTCCATCATGCTTTACAATATAATCCTTAAGGTCTGTGTTGTAACCCTGTACCTACTCAAAGATGGCCTCGGGCATTGTGACTAAGTCCGATTATTGAGCACACATGATAAAACTGCGGTGTATTCATGTCTGCACACCCAAATGCGTACATATGAATATGTACACAAGTTCATAAATAATATTGATCTGATAAAAGGATTATAAAGCAGGTTCTGACCGGGCTTTCTGCCATGGAATTATATATCTTGGACACATATGAAACCAAAGTGTACGACAATAGGATTGTTCATGTTTCTTTTAGGTATACCACTTTTACATTCATATCATCATATGACAGAAAAGGGAATTGCATGAACTCAAAGTTCAGAAGGATTTTACCCTTTGAGTATATGAAATTTCTTCTAGAAATTATTCACATTTTCTTTTTCAAGCATATCATGAGATAGTTCTGAGGTCTTGCAGGCTTACATATATGTTTGGGGCAACAGTACCCATACTAATTTATATGTTAACTGGGATTTTGAGGTAAGCTTTCTATAGCTATATTAGTGAACGCATATTTTTGTTGACGAAAACCTATGATCTTTTTCTGAGACTTTATTGGCAATGGCATATTTCCATCTTTTTTCAAGACATACATATATATGTTTGACAGAATTTTCAAGAGTCGAAGTTGAAAGATTATGTGGAAATGACCAAGGACATTGTCAAAGAACCCGAAATTCTTCTTGTATTCAAGTCAATTAGTGCTTGACTACCTCTTGCAGTTCGTAAGCCAAACAAGCTCCTTATGTTAATATTCTAAGCAACACATGTAAAGTCTGTTACGATCTGTAATGATCTTCTAATGTTTTTTCCCGAGCGCGCAACCAGATTAGCAATTTGCTGATCTTGATCATCTCGTTGTGATATATACGGATACTAGTGTTAGTTTGCGATTTTGTTATTTTATGCTATTGTTACCTTGGGATCCTTCTGATATATGCAAAGTTAACATCTTTTAGTTTGGTTTTTGATTTTATATATTCAATGCTAGCTTTCTTTTTCTAAGTTGTCATTTAAAAATAATACGCAGGTCTTGTTGTATTTTTTTTGAGAATTGGGTCTGCTATATAAGTAGAGTAGCCTCAAATCTTTCGTTAGTTCTAAGTTTCAAATTATATAATTGCAAACTCATGGTTTTTGGAAACTTAATCTATGTTCGATGCCTTATGCAGGTGGGATGTTATTAGAGTGACAATTCTGGCATTTTTTGGAAGTCTTGAGGTGTTCCTTGAGGTAAATCAGGTTTCTCTTATTGCATTTTCACGTAAAAACGGTTGTTTCGAAATGTGTTCGGCATCGTATTTCAGTTATGCCCAAAGGCAATATATCAAGGACATTGGTTTGATGGCCGGTTTGAACCCACAGTTGGTTTATGTAGTATTCTAAGGGTTCCTGATATTCAGAATTCTCATATCCCTATGTGGTTTCCTATCTGCTACTGATTATTCAGTGGTTTTATTCAGGGTAGCTTCGTTGCGTGTCTTGGTCATGAAGATTGCATTTCTTTTAGGCACCAGGTTTGTTATCAGGTTGTCTCTTTGGAATTTTCTTGCGCATCTAGGGTGTTTGGTTATGGGATTATGCAGGACTTCTTCGATGAGTCTCATGAAAATGAAGATGTTCCGCATTATTGCCTTTTTAAGCTTTGATTTATCAGTTTTGTAGCTGTTTTTTATATGTTTTCTGCTACTTGTATGGTTTCTGGTTATTGCAATTTGGGAGGCCAGGCTTGGTTTTACAAGGGTTTCGATCAGTTGGTTATAGGGTTAGCCTTGACTCTTTCACTCTGCTATTTCTTCCTGGTTTGTAGTGCCCTTTTCTGCATTGGTTCTCCATGCACCATTTCTTGATATGGATTGTCTGATCGATTCTTATCTTCTTATCCAGGAGGGTTTTGCTTTTGAATTTAAAATCTGGACTACCTATTTTGACATCAGTTGGTCTATAGGTGCTGATATTTCTATGATTGCTGATCTTGCTGTTTGGACACGAAGGTTTTATGCAGTTTATACCCGTTTTTGGAATATTTGGTTTAACATTGTTACAGGTTTTTGGACGTGTAATAGAACCTTCAACATTGATACTGATACTGATGATAACATTATTAAAAAGATGTTCAGTATTGTTGATTCAGGGAAGTTTGTTTTGATTGTCTACAAAAATGGGGTGGACAGTTTTATGGTTTTGCTAAGGGTGTTTGGAATAATTTTAAAACTGTGAGCAGATTGGTAGATATTAGTTATCAGGATGTGTTTTGATAGGTCAGTGTATTATGATCTTTCATTATGCAACTATCCACAAATATCAGTTATTAGGGTGCTTGGGTTATGGGTCATATCGGGTTGTGGTTTATCCACATGTTTTCTGCACTCTTTTTCCTTTCCAAGGTTTCATCCAACAGGGTTTTACTTGGAGAGGTTTTTTAATGAGACAGACTTTGTGGATAATATGTGCCGTGATTCTCACGTTGATCTTATGGGAAATCTTGTTCCGCTGCTAATGATCTTGGAGATTGGGCATAGGTGTGATGACTTTGAGTATATGGTTCTGCTTTAAGACATCTAGAGTTTTGGGTGTTTGTAGTCCTTGTTTTGTATTAGAAGTTTTAGACATTAGCAGTAGTTTTTCATTGTTAGATAGTTTTTTGTATTGGACATGTCCATGTCCTGATATTTTTGTTCTTAGGCACGAATTGGGTTGGTCAGGGATTTGTCCTAAACAAGTTTTTCTGGGCCTTTCCCTTGTAAATACTCCAATTTATTCTATTTATATTACCTTTTCCAAAAAAATAAAATAATAATACATATGATAGAATACTTATAACAAGTGAAACTGATCTAAGTGTACAGTAGTTCTCAAAGGGACCAATATGAATTATTTATACTTGTTTTTCATACATCTTTTAAACATGTTATGCATCTAAGAGTTACTAGCATTACGAAAAAGTTGTGGCGCCTTTGTAGTAAACTTCTTAAGTATATCACAAGCACATTGATAGTGATCTTTGGGTTTGCAACAGAACACTTCTGCTCAATCGTGTTCAATTTTTTTGTTGTTTATAGATTCGTAATGCTTTTGTTTTGAAAAAATTCTGTTTTGAAGTTAGCTATGTGAGATGCACCTAGTGTCATTTTTTAGATTTTAGACAATAATTGTAAATTTGGTTTTTGTTTACCAAATTACTGATTGTTTGGGTTTAATATGAAAAAATTGAATTTGGTTTACTCTCGATATTGAGCATATTTGTTTCTAGTTTCTTCACTAACTAGTTTTAATCCCCGTGCACGTACGAGGCTTGTACATTATGTTTTTTAAATATATTTATAATTTTTATTTTTTTCTGTTTTATAAGTTATGAAAGTTAAAGGGGTTATTTGTTTTTTTTTAAGCCATAATAAAATTTGTAAATTTATAAATTTACACTTAACTCTATACAATTTATTTAAAATTAAACCACTAAAGTTTTATTAATTATCTCCTCTTTTTTTCAAGTTTTTGTTTTTATAAATTTGACACATATATTTTTATGTGCTTTTTTTCTTTATCAGATTTCTCCACCCAAATAATGTCAATTTTAGAAGTATTTAAGCTTTTTAATTAAACATATATTCAAATGATCTAGACGCTTTCTAATTGAGGGTGTAATTTGGTCTTGCAACTCAGATGCTTGCTTACTCATATTCCAGTTTTAATTGATTCTACAAGAACATCAGTGTTCCAGGAATTTACTGGGGGCATATCAAGCAAACTCCCTCTACCAAGAGCAGAGAAAAATGTCAAAAAAGCATTTTTATGGTCCTGAAGACCAGTATCAGATTGACAATTGCACCAAGTATCCTAGCGACAGTGACTTCAGTTAGTGGTGAAAACGAGGATACATCTGATGTACACTTATAGCCCAGCTCTTTCAACATTTCAGCTATGTTCATCTCCTTCTCCATTTCGTGGGGCGCATAAAGTAGCATTCAAATTAATGCATTGCCTTCAGTATAAAATCATCTTCCTGAAAAATTAAAACCGAAATGTTTAAAATCTCTGATTAACGAATTACAAAATGAAACAAACTCCGAAGCAGCAAAACTCATAGTTTCACCTCAGGAAATTGGATTCTTGAAGTTCATCGGAAAGGAGAGGAGATAAGATAAACTCTGCATCCTTATCAAACTGAACCAGAGATAACAATTGCATAAACGAATCCACATGTTTAGAAAGGCCTTCAGATTTATTTAGAAACAGCAATACATCCTGAACATAGTCAGCGGAACAGAGAGAGGCATGGGTAGCGGATAACTCCTCAATCTGTCCCAAGCAAAAGTTTCTTCCTGCAGGAACAGATGGTATGCACATCATGCACGACCTTACAGAGAGTTATACTGGGCAATATCTTGTGAACACCAAAAGGAGTATATTTCTTATCTCATTTAAGGACAAATGCTCTTCGGGTCTCCTGTGATTGAAACCTGATAAAATTACATTTGTTTAGTTTACAATAAAACATGAAACCGCCCATGTACAGATTATGTAAGTAAATTAAATGAGAGAACAACCTTCCATTAGGGGCACCGCGCTCATCCCTAATGTCAACTATCTACAAACATGATGCACCTTTAGCAGGATAAACTTAAATTACTAAATTCCCTTGGAGATATTAAACTTACTTCCCACAAGAATCAACTCTAACACTGACAAAGTCTTCAATTGACTTTTGGCCATTGTTGACTCAAACATAAACAACATAAAGAGGGTGAACAGACTATAATACCAATATTCATCTAGAGGCCAAAGTCCAACACAGAAAGATCTGCAGATTATAGGAAATAGCACATCGTTGACCCAAATAAAGGAAATAGCACCATAAATAAATACAAAATACACTATCAAAATATTCATCTAGACACCAAAATAAATAAAAAATACACTACCATACCTTCTTGATTTTTCCTATAAAAGACAGTCCATCATTATAAACTACTAAAATGATAATAGTAAAGAGGCATGGATAATTACCATATTTCTACGTGATTCTTCGTTGACCCATCTATGCTCAACTGCCTGAAACCCTTTGCCTCAAGAACCAACCCCATTTAACTCACCCACCTCATCCAAGTCTGCCCCAGTTGACGCATCAGACCTGGCTTACACATTCGCCCCAGCTGACCTGTGCACCCCAACTAACCCGTTTTCCCTAGTTGACCCTTCTAAACCATGGCTTCATCCCTTTCATATCATGGATGTGAGTAAATAATTAGTATATAACTGATGAACAATGAACAATAAAATTTGATCAACTTAACCTTCAATTTATACTAAAAAGAACAATAAATAAAATAAAATTGATATTCATCAAATAGGGTTTATAAAATAATTTACCAGATCTGTGGTTCATCCACTCATCTTATAAACAGAGACTAATTTAATTGGATTTTGTCAAATTAGGGTTTGTTTGGTGAGAGTGGGGAGGGTTGGTGTGTTTTTGATTTTGGGGAAATGGGGGCATAGGTTTTGTGTTCAAAATTTTGGGAATTTTTTGGTGAAGCGGCAAAACTAAAAGATATCCCGCTAAACTATTTTAGAGTAATAGATCGGCTTATTTACTTATACCCGATTTATTTAGTTTCTAGTTTTTTTTAAATATAATATTTTTAAATAGATCGGTCTTTTCCATAATAACCGTTCTTTTTAGTTTTAAAATTAAATAAAACGGTCTTTATCCTAATAACCGTTCTTTTTGTTAGACTTTCCCCCTTTTTGCAACATAAAGAACGGCTTTTAACAAAACCGCACTATATGAAGTGATCTATATAAGCCTTTGTGTAGTAGTGACACCACCAGGAATTTAGTGAATTTTATGAGCACTTATTTCAAGTTGGCTTATTGGTCATATACGAAGTAGGGACGTTGGCAATATACGTTTTTGGTAAAGGTGTTGGATCAAACATGGTTGGGAAGATCGGCCTATTGAAGCTTTTCATGTTCTTAATCTGGCTTGAGGTTTGTATATTTATCGATTTACCTGATTTTTTGTATATATGCGTTTGTGTTTTAATCCTAAACGGGGCCCCGGGTTTGATTTGTTCTACGCTACCCAAAGCTTCCGATTTGTCACAACTCTGATTTGGTTTGCTGTGAAATTGATTTGGGAGTTTGAAGGGTTTAAGCTACACGTTGAGATCCTCTAGTTTCAGTTTTTTATTTTGACTAAACTACTTCTTGAAATTTGACATTATGTGTTTCTTTTGTGGCTAAAACAAGGTTGATTTTGTTATTGTTTATTTTACAGCTTAGATCATAACTCCATTTAGCTTAATACATGTATGTGTGACTAAGTATCTGTATCTAATAAGTTATTTAGTGCCAAGTAAAGAACCACAAACTTCTGGTTTAACAATTCACCAACATTTTTGAGTCTTTACTAGGCACTAAATAACTTATTATACATAGATGCTTAGTCACACACACACATGTATTAAGCTAAACCAAAAGTTTAAGTTGACTGGAGTTATGATCTAAGCGGTAAAATAAACAATAACAAAATCAACCTTGTTTTAGCCACAAAACAAAGACATAAGGTCAAATATCAAGAAGTAGTTTAGTCAAAATAACAAACTGAAACTAGAGGATCTTAGGGTGTAGCTTAAATCCTTCAAACTCCCAAACCAGTTTAACAGCAAACCAAATCAGAGTTGTGACAACCCAGAAGCTTTGAGTAGCGTATAAGAAATCAAACCCGGGGCCCCGCATAAGATAAAAACATAAACGCATATATACATAAAAATTAGGTAAATTGATAAATATACAAACTTCAGGCCAGATTAGGAACACGAAAAGCTTCAATACGCCGATCTTCCCAACCAAGTTCGATCCAACACCTTTAGCAAAAAGGGTCCCTACTTCGGATATGACCAATAAGCCAACTTGAAATAAGTGCCCATAAAATTTACTAAATTCGTGGTGGTGTTCAAAGTAGGCTCTAAACCCGAACATCACTGAGATGAATGGAGGAGGCAAGTATGGCAAGCATCTCTTGAGAAAAATTTTGTTTGATGTGCCTGCATACATGATGGGCTGCAATAAAGAACTTACAAGAATTAGACATATAACATAAAGATACAAAAAGGAGTTTGAATAACCGTTATCATATTCAAAATTAAAACTAGGTTAAGCATCAAAACAAAAATTACCCGATAATGAATTTCAAATTCTTCTTTTTCAACTTTTTTAAGATTGTCATTTCCATGCTTTTTTTTATAGTTTGCAAAAGATAAACACATACAACAAATTTGAAAGCCAAAGTTTTTAGGAACATGATCCATTTGCCGACATTTCATCACTAACCATATGAATTTTTTTAGATTTTAGGGGCACTCTTAGGAGTCTTTATTTCACAAAAATAAACCTAATGGGAGATCCACGCATAAAAAAGCAAGAAGAGAAAAAGTTCATAAATATGAGTTATTTAAGTGTTTTTACCATTTTTATGTCATTATAAAGCTATATGAACGGATCGTGATGCCACTGTTAGAAATCATTATCTAATAACATAATTTTACACATAATATTAAAAGATCTACGCCCATATCGCCCACACGTCTCGTTATATCCCCCCACTCCCTATCACTCCTATAGCAACAAATACCTAACATAAAAAACATAAAAGAAAAACGTACCAAGTAGCAACCAAGCTACGTGAAGAAACAAGAGCTTCTTGGAAAACACGCATGTGTGTTAAACATGCAAAATCGAAAACCTTCAAGTTGCTAAAATAAGCAATCTCTACGTGTATCCACACTACACGTCAACCAATATTACCCGAATGCTAGTTCCACAAACCAACTAACGAAGAATACTCAAAGTAGTTGAGCTAAAACACCTTTCCTGAATGGGTGCTTGTTTCGTCGACCACAAGAGAGAAGAGAGACGAAGGGATGAGAAATATAAGCTAGGGGATCCTCTATTTATACAAGACATAGAGCCCTCAAGTTTACCTATCCCACCTATGTGGGATAATATGGTTTTTCTCTTCTCTTTTAGCCTAGGCCGGTCGAACCAACACCAAACACACCCTTGGTGTTGACGTTTTGACTTTCTAATATTTATGTATAATTACTTTTAAGGACGAAAGCTTAAAACACGCTAGTTACTTTCTAAAAAATAACAAAACACGCAATTAACTTTGCTAAAAACAAGTATCGCAAATTTACTTTCAAAATTTTAACAAAAACGCGGTTGATGACCGGCATAGTACTAGTTAATTCATACGTGTTTTTTTCTTCCTTTTATACGTGGCGTACAATGAGTTTTTGTTACACTTTTTGTTACCATTGTATAGCCCATGACCCCGTTTGTGATGCTTATTACCCCCAATTCATTTCCAACTAACTTATAAAACCCTAAACCACAAATTTTTTTTACCCCAACTCCAAACCCTAATTCATCATAACTCCTTGATTACTTCACTCACGAGTAACCCTAACACTAATAACATTGCAATGGTGTCATCTTCTTCGGGTCATCTTCATGTTTTCCCAACTCATTGTAAATGTGGCCTTCGTCTAGCTAGACGTATTTCATGGACCAATCTAGCTCGTCGTTTCCTTGTCTGTCCAAGACCATCAGTTAGTTTTCCCCAATTTTGAGTTACATTGGTCTTGCCAATTTTGTATTAGTTATGGTAGCAGATTTTATAATATTTTATAATATTTTTTTATAGTCATCTCCCCAAAGGTTTGATGCTTTTTATTAGATTGTGTTAGGTTTTACAATCTAATTAACACGAGTACGCAGCAAAATAAAGATAACATGTAGAATACATTAATTAACAAGAATAGAAGAAGCATACCTTTTAGTACAAAATGATACACCGTTTAAAGGTAACCGTAAACATCGTCTTCTATATACGTGTGTGTATAATACCACCCGAAACCAGCAAGAATCAAAAGTATGATTCCTCTAAGCTTCCACACACAATACGTTCTTAGCAAACAATGAAGTATGCTAGTAGTAGTAGTGTATTAGCAAACGATCACCAAATTTTGACAATTCAAGCAAACTGGATGATACTTTGTTCTTACGGTCGAACCAACAAGCCAACGAAACCCTTTGGGGTTTTAATAAGCGATCGAACAAAGAAGGA
>BQNB010117896.1:0-21094 GCA_026074375.1 Tanacetum coccineum
CAAAACCCGAGCCCGGGTCCTAGTTAAATATCCCGCGCGTCACATTAAATGTGTAGGGGTATATATATATTTAGATATTTTCTAAAAATATCTAAATATATATATAGATATTTTCTTTTTCAAAATATCAAAATTCTCATAAATCTAATTTCTTTTCTATCTCTTTTCTCTCTCAACTCTCTCTCATCTCTCTCTCATTTCGTCTCTCTCTCTCTCTCTAGTTTCTTGTTTTCGTGTTGTGTCTTATGAAGTGAAGTGATAATCGGGAACCTACAATTGGTATCAGAGCCTCGGGTGGGTTTAGTGATTTATTTGTGGTCATTTTTATTGTGCTTTTTTTTCAACAGCTTATTCAATAAGCTCTACCCATTCGGTTTATTTTTCTTTTAATGCTTATTTTTTCGGCTGTTTTTGTTTTTTTATCAAGTTACAAAGTGTAACCATCTTGACAAATATGGGCTTTCTGTTAACAAAAAAAATTTAGGCTTATTTGGTCAATTAAGGGTGCGTTTTTATTTTGGTCAAATATGGATGCGTTTTTCTTATTTGAGTTGTTTTCCATTTAGATCATTTTTTTTGCTCTCTTTTGTAGCTTATTTCTGTTAGAAAAAGTTTTTTTAAGTTTTTTCTTTTCGAGGCTTCTTAATACGAGTTTTGGTCGTGGCTTATTACTTGGTAAAGTTGCTTCTTCTTAAAGCTTATTTAAGGTTTTGTCTGGCTTATTTCTCTTGTGGTCCACGGTGAAGACAAGGGAGACCAACCGATCTAGAGCATCGATCTAGCATCAACCAAACGAGTTTCACATTTGGTACAACCGAACGAGTTCATTCTTTGTTAGCCGAACTAGTTGATATCTAGTGTGAACCGAACTAGTTGCTTTGTTAAACCACCGAACGAGTAACAAACTCACAAGGACCGAACGAGTGCAAAAACTCAAGGACCGAACGAGTGAAATACACAAGGACCGAACGAGTGGAAAACGGAACAATCGAACGAGTGGAAAACGGAACAATCGAACGAGTGGAAAACGGGACCATCGAACGAGACCATCGAACGAGACCATCGAACTAGTGAAAAATCTCAAGGACCGAACGAGTAATTTTTTGGACTTGGACCGAACGAGTTTCTTCACGTTGTAACAAATTTTCGGTTTTTCGGTTTCGAGTGACGTTCAACGACGGGACTTAAGAATTACATCATCGTATTCGTGACATCGTTTCGATCAACGTGGTATATTTAGATTTTACCGACGATAACCGTACGACTCCGCGAGATCAAATTTATATTCGGTGAATTTTTTATAAAACTTCTAAGAAAGACGAAAGAAAAAAAATTGGAGGGAATTTTCTATTAAATACCAAGAATTTGAAAATGGCACATGCAGCCCCTCATCTTTAAAATAGTTTTTATATTTAACATTTAGATTTTAATTAGTTTACTATTAACCCTTTGTTTTTAAGCAAGATTAAATATAACCTTTTACTTTCAAACTTTTACATTTTTTTTTCACTTTTAATCTTTTAATTTTTGTTATTTTTTTAGTTTTCACAATTTTCAATTTTAGCCCTTTCGTTGTAAGAAATTTTCCCATTCATCGTTTTAGCTCAATAATCGTTACAAAAGTTCAAGTTCTTCAACTACAACAACGATCTCTACAATAATTCTATTTTTACGGTTTTCTTGATTTAGTAAAATCCCGCGAAATACTCTTGTATTTTTTTCGGTTTAGTCAAGACTTGTAAAATCCCGTGAAATAGTTTTTTTTTCACAACAACAACAATCACTTTACCTACTTAAGATCCTACAAATCTTTTACACTTCACAATACACGATAAAATGGAAAAGAAAGATACCTTATCTTCGTGTTCAGATCCGGAAAGACAACAAATGCAACTAATTCAAGACAAATCAAAAGAAAGTTGCATGGTATCTTTTCAACAACTTCATTCACACCTCAAGTGTCTTTCAAACAACGACTTAAAAGGAAGTCGAACCGAGGAGGGATTCAAACGCGCATTTGCAACACTCTTTGGTCAAGATCTAGAGACTTTCACGGGCACAATGTTCCTGTACATGGATCAACTACAAAAGCAACTTGACAACGAAGAATTTCAAGAGAATGGATCCATGTCTGCTTTTAAAGTACTCGAGACACAGTTTCAGATGTTCATCAAGTCACGGTTTTATTTGGATGATGAATATGTTGACATGACACGCAACAAATTCCTACAATACACTCGACTCGATATTCCAGAATTCCGTGACACACTGATCCAACACATGGAATCTGTTAAGAAGTCGATTGGTGAAAGAGCACAACATAAAATGGAGTATGAAAGCAGGGTGAATGAAAGACAAATCCAGACAACAGAGGAAAAGACTGATACGAGTAATGCATTGGATGCATTGGATGCTAGTTCAGTTATCATTGAAAGCAATGGGACAGAATCAAAAGAGCAGGATACAAGCAGCAGATCAGGGAATGATGCACATGTTGATGATGCAGATATCAGACCCATATATGATGAAGAGCCAATGGCTGAGGTACAAATGACTGCTGATGATAATGTATCTGCTACAGGACAACAGCATACTGAGCAACCTGAATTCATTAATGAAGGAGAGGTTGACCAGAATGCTGAACAATACATGTCCTTTGTCTGCTAAATTAACTGGATAACTTAGACAACCTGAACACTTCAAATCATCCCTCGAATCTGAGAATATTTGTCTCAAACAGACCGTTGCCCAATTTTAAAAAGATTTTTTATGTAATGAAGCACATTGTGTGAATCTTGAAAAACTTAAATATCAAAATTCAAACTTTAATAAGAAGGAACATGGGTAATTTTGAAAGTAAAAAGTAATGAAGCCAAGATGAAACGTGAATAGATGTAATTGAAACAGTAACATCAAATTGGAAATAAAGTGGATAAATTACTTAAGGAAAATGAGACTTTGAAAAGGAATTACAAAGAACTGTCTGATTCTATCAAGACAACGAGAGCTAAGACTATAGAACACACAACTTCTTTGATTACTCAAAATGTTGAGTTCAAAGCTCAACTTCAGGAAAGAGGATTTGCAATTGCAGCATTAAAAAATAAGTTAAGAAAATTAACAGGAAATAGTGTGAATACTAAGTTTGCAAAATCATCAATCTTAGGGAAACCGTTTTTACAACCACATAGAAACCAATCAGTTATTAGATAACCGACTGCGTTTAAGTCTGGAGCGACCTAGAATTTAAAATCCTGCGGTTTGCCTCCCAAGTGATGTGAATACCGTATGGTCAAAACTTAGTCACTACACATTATTTGCCATAAGGAAAAATAGAATCTGTTGTGTAAAACCTCATCATATGATTGCACCTAGCTCATCTAGGTATAGCTCAAATGGCATGGTTCATAATCACTAACTTGAGGAAGCTAAGAAAAAAACACAATGAAAGCAAGTCGGAATTCAGAACCTAGTTGTGATTCCTTCTGCTAAATCACAAAAGCACAGTAATGGTCAGTGCAAAACCAAACCTAGGAATCAATAACCAAAAGTCTAAGATTTGGCCTTTCATCTAAGAGTAGTTTACATCAGACAAAGATGTGCCCATAGCTGAACACTCTAGGAATTTTTAGAATTTTTTATGACTCAAATCTCAGAGCGCGCGCGCGCGCAGCTCGAGCTCTATGTCTAGAATGTGTCTTTAATGCAAATCATGGATTCTGTGTAACAAAATTCCTGGAATGAAGTCAACTGCGTGTATAAGGTTCCATCCAATAAGACAACAAACAGGAAACAAACCGTAGGAGTAACAAGTTTTGCAAGAACCAGAAAGAAAGACCAGATCCCAGAAAGACATAGCTTTTCAATCAAAAAGAATTCCGTTGTGCATGAGAAAAACATATGACTCAAAAGATCTTGTTTAGTGGAAACCGACGGGTAAAATGTTTCAAATCTGTTGGTCTTAGATGGGTTCCAACTGGAAAGATATTCACCCCTAGCACAACCAAGGTTGACAGCGATCTCATAAATGGTTCAAGTGAAGATTTCACTAAACAATATGAATGCGAACAAACTCTTGATGTTAGTGCAGATACTCTTAAATTAAGTGCAGGTACATCTTTCAATCCTAAAAAGGAAGGACTCATAGTTTGGTTGCTGAAAAGACTGATATATCATAAATTAGGGCTTCAAGGAATTCTAATTTGATGAACAAGCAATGACTTCTGATCATAATAGTTCAGAACTCGGAATTCACGACCACAGCAATGAACAGTCAAGTTCAAAGCTGGTTCCAAAAGTTGTTCCTTCAGCAAACAAGACAGCTACATCACCACAAGAGTTAGAATTACTATTCCACCATCACATAACAATGTTGAGGTCAACATGTAAATATTTTTTATAAAACCAAATACAAAAATATAAAATTTCAAAAAGAAAATACAAAATCCAAATATCATATAATGTTTCACAAAAAGAATCTTCTCGACATGTCTCTTGGAATCGATAGCATTTACGTACCTAGAAATGTTGATTAACATCGACATGGGTGTGTAAATGAAGTTCGAACAGGAGTTTCAAATGCTTTTAAAACATTTCATTTCTAATTTTTCTTTATGACTTGTAATTGTTCTCAGATTGCAACTCGGACTCGAACGACAAAGGAGAGTGTACGTTTCAGTGCGCTTATCCTTAGCGTTAGAAGAGAAGTCTTCTAACATGGTGTTTTTCAAAATGTTGAACACAATTTTTCAAGAATTTCTCAATGACAATTCAAAATCTTTCAAAATTGTATGTTCAACACTCCTTCCCTCATCAAGTTTTACAAGACAATTCTTCTACATTTGGTGTCATTTTCAAAATGAGTCAATGTTTGAGGGGGAGTTTTTCGAAAAACAATGTTTTAATGTTGTTGGATACATCATCACATGACAATTCTTATGTATTCAACACATTATAAAAAGACTTAATAACAACTCAGTAATAATAATGACTACTTAATAGATTGTATGTTATAAGATGATTTCGTGGTTGAGCATAATTTTTCAAGAATTCTTCAATGACAATTTATAATCTTTCAAAATTGTGTGCTCAACAATGCTAACCCTCAATTTTATATTCATTTTACAACTTGGTATCATTTCTTCTGGTGTCAAACATATGTAAAATTGGGGAAGCAAGTTAATGTTCCATATAATTCATGCTAAGTATAAAAGTTTTCTCCAACAGAATTTTCATGACAAATTTTAATCACAAGTATTTAAAAAGTAGTGAATTATCTTTAAATAAGGGTGAGAAATGTAATTAAATGTGATCTGAAAATAATATGATCTAATCGACTCAAAGTGCTGTTTACTCTTCGAAAAAATGGTTTTTTTTGTATGGTTACGATCTCATACCCAACAACATCTTAATTCACGACGATTCTGAAGTCATAAGGTGATTAGGTTAGGTACTAGTCCTATGATCCAACCAGAGCCAGAAGGATCTACCCAAGGACACTCCATGGTTAGAAATAGTAGTCCTTAGGTATGATTGGAGATGAATAAGTTTAAGGGAATAACGTCGACTAAGATTGAGCTAACACTGGAACAATCACAACAAGGTGTTAGTAATGACGTCTTGGTAAGCATTGAAGGGGTTGAAGAATAAAAAAGAAATGTAAGGATAAAGGGTGAAAAGAAAGAAGCCCTCCATACAACTTTAGGCAAAAATCGGGTCAATATATAATCTATCGGTTTTCACAAAGATAAATTCTAATATTAAAGAATGACATCATGAACCCAGTGATGCAATGCACAACCCTTCCCAGCCATTCGAGTTTCTCTCAACAGAAACTTGTCTCATTTGTCACGGAGATACACATAACTTCTATTGACTTTCTCACTCCGAGTTAGTTGATATTAAATAGGTGGCAGTCTGCTCCAGCCTCCGAGTACTAAAACCAAAACGCACTAATCGAGTCTAGAGCCAAGAGATCAATAAAATAAATCTCATTAGGACACATTCCATGACAAACACTTGTTGAACACCAATAAAGTTTCACAAAGCTTTTGTTAACAAGAGTCCTAGCGTTTATCCTTGGTGATTTTGCAGAACATCCGAGTGATACTTAAGTATTCACCGTGAAGATGGAAATCCTGCTTGAGCCAACATCAAACAAGCTCTTGGTAGGTGACTTGCGCGATTCTATATGAATCAAACTTGTGTCAACTAGAAAGAAATAATGGTGTGATTCTATGTAAATCAAACTTGTTCTAGTATAATAAATTGACGACTCAATCAGAAAGATAGTAACTATCTTATTCACTCTTATTGTGTTGTCTGCTTTGAGACGTTCCAGTATTGAGAACAAGCAAGTACGGTGAATCTAATGCATAAGCGTTAGAGGATCTAACACTTTGAGCTGGAAACCCTGTCAAGGAGGTTCTTCTAAATTGAACCTACCTGATCACAGGTATAGTATTTATACTGTAAAATGGTCCTCACAGAACCGGAGGTTAATGCAACCAAATCTCGACGAATGACAAAGCCATATTCGTCCATAACTGCAGTTTATCACTAACATTTAAATGTAGGTACAAACGACGGTGTTACAGCCTCATTCCAGCAGAGTCCAATTCATTACCACATGCTCATACTCAAACAACAAAGACATACTATAAGCATCAAGATTCAAGAATCAAGAAAGCTCAAGAATTAAAGACAAAGACTTCCGCATACTCTGATATTAAAGATAACTCCGCAAAGTATGAGCATGTTGGTCAAGACACAAAATCGCAAGGTGGCAAAGACGATCAAAACAGAAGGATAAAGTAATACGTCTCAAATTATATATACGTATAATATCAAAGTATAAGAAATTCACTAATAATCCTTTAGGACAAAGATTAAAAGCAAAATCTACACAAAATATCGTACGTTAACCGGTAAGTGTTTACAGGGGTCGTGTTATCCCAAGAATTTATGAATGAAACCCCGTTTTTATTTAGACAATGACTGTGAATGGTGATATTAGATCTTTGATTTTGTCCTGGTGGGCAAATAAAGGCAAATAAAAATCAATTACAAGAAAATGCTCAAAAATTGTTTACAGGATTAATAAAACGTACACTAAAATCTAAATTGAGAAAAAATGAACAAAATAGGATCAAACTAATTTTCCTAAATGCTAAAAGACTAAAAATGAATTTTAGAAAAAGAAATATATTTTTTTGATTTTTATTTTATTTATTATGAATTTAAAATAATTTTATTCTAGAAAATTAATTTAAAATAGTAAACTTATGCTAAAAAATCTAGAAAAATTATGAAAAGTACTTTAAGCTAGGGGAAATGTGAGAAAAATGCTAACTTGAAAATTAGCTTAACCAATAAGCCAGAAATAAGCTATCAAGGGCTGATAGCTTAAATGGAAAAGAGTCTTTAAATATTAAACGGCCCAAAGGTCCAATGGAAAAGACCCAAGGGCGCAGTGGTAGGGAGTGTGGCTGTTAAGGTTGAGGTCTCGGGTTCGAGACTTCACTATACGGCCCATTCCCTATCATTTTTTTATGCAAAATTTTCTTTTGAAAAAGCTTTTTAAGGTGAAAATAAGTAACTTTTGTGAAACAACTTTTCCTAAAATCCTCTAAATAAGCTAGAAAAGATCTTAAAATAGTGACAGTTTAGACTTAAGATACATTTGGTTTTTCACAAAACTAGATTAACTAGAAAACTTGAATAAGCTAAAACAAGAACTAAATAAGCTACCTACCACTTAACACAAACCTATAAGCAAGTGATAGCAGGAATTAATCATAAAATACAATCAATAAGTTTGAAAAAAACCAATAAGCAATTTTGACTCAAAACAGTTCTACCAAATCAGTCCAAACTGGACTATATGTTTGAGCTTTTTTTTAAGCAAAGAAAAAGATCACTTTATGACATAGTAGTTATACCACCTTAAAGCTTTCTTATAAGCTTTCTAAAAATCTTACTCTGAAAAGATATTTTGAAATTCAATTGAGCAATGAAAAGGCTAATTGAAAAAGCTACTTGTTCAGATTATACTACTTTTTTTTAGTTTTTTTAATTTTTTATCAAAAGACAAAGTAAGATTTGCAGACCTAAAAATAGATGACTAAATAAGCTATTAAGAACAAAATAAGCCCTAACCTATTAAATTTGACCTATGAACTACTTGTATACTCAATTTCAAATCCTAACTCTAATTAAACTTGCTGATTTAAGCTATTGGAAAAGCTCTTTTTGCCTGTTTTGAATGTTGATGCAGTTTACCAAGTTTTAACCAAAACTCAAAACCAAATTGTGCAGACCTAAGAACTTGATTTAACTTCATTTAAACACCTAGAACAAGAGTGAAATACTAGTAATAACAACTAGAAACAAATAAAGTACAAAAGCTAATGGATCTGAGCTTTATGAATTCAGATTCTAACTAACAACACATAAACTTGATACAAGCTGATCTAAACTAACAAACACCTTAAATCAGAGCCCTATAATCCTAAATATATAATTCAAATTCAGTTCAAAGGACCAAAAGGATCTTGGCAGTACGAACTTAAGTTAGTACTGCCTTGAGCCAAACACCCCTTTAAAATGCTCAATTCCATATTAAGCTTATAAAGCTAAGAATTAGGGCTAAAACTTCAAATATCATATGATTATTAGCTATTATCAGACCTAATGAACAGATTTCAATAATCAAATAAGCTACATATTGACTAATGCTAAATTTTTTGGATTTTTAACTATATTTTAACAAATACTTGTAAACTAAGATTTAAACTAACAATTAAACTAAATAAGTATTAAACAACTATATTAAGCAGTAATAAGCTACTCTAAACAATAATAAGCAGACTAAGCAGATATTAAAGCATAAGATAAACAGATTCACTAGAACATTTAATGACAGCAGATTAATAGAAAAAGGAAATGAGATTGAGTACCTTCACCTCAGCTAAACAGAGGTAATTGCTCAAATTAGAGCTTATATGAGCAGCTTAAGCTTATAGCTTTAAGCTAGATCACTTTCACACTTAGCCTAATCTAGTCCTAACTCCTGACCATCAGGAACTAATACCAAACTTGAATACTCATAGCAGCCATCCAATTCCAAGGAGTATTCAAGTTTTTTAAGAACTTAAACAGCTTATGAACAATTGAGCTTATGAAACAGTTTCATTTGGATTTTACAAATTTAAAAAAAAATTAAACAAAAGATTTGAAAGTAAAACTAAACTTTTATTGATTACTTAAAAGTTACAATACGTTTGGAAAAAGAAAGGGTACAATAAGCTATAAGCTAAACATTGCTGAATTTTAAAAGCTAAATTATGCTAACAAAAACTGAAAAAGGAAAGAAAAAAAACTCGCTTCCTTCTAAGTGAATGTGAGGTGGTATTTATAGCTGGATTTGGGAGCCTTTGAGGTGGTTAGACGCTCCTCAAGATTCCAAAAGCATCTTCAATCTTGTCCATTGATCTCTAACTAATCATTGCTCCTTTAATTGTAGCCCTTGGATTGAGATAAGTCACACGGATTGCCAGCTTGGCAATCCCACCTTCTTGGAAGCCTTGTGTTTCTTTTGAACTAATTTTAGTGTAAAATCCCTCAATTGTTGTGTTTCTTTGGTGTATACGTGTCATTCCTTGTTGTCAGACGGTGTCAGCTCAGCCAATCATTGGCTTGGATGACGTCTTTGCTTGCTGAGTTGGAGCTTAGCACTAGAATCTTTGAGCCACGTAGGTCGAGTGATTATCACGCTCTGGTTTTCTTTTGATTTTGGCGCGTTATTGGAGAAGAAGCACAGTGTTTTTGATTTAGGAATTGGACTAGTAAATGGGCCTTTCACTGTTTTATTTATCATATGGATTGGGCTTTTAATACTTAACGACCGTTAGTCCATTTAGTATTAAGGACTAACAAAGGACTAACGAAGGACTAACGGTGTAATTGGATTTGGGACTTTTGGTGAAAATGGTTTAACATTCAAGGACCTTTTGGTAATTTTAAGGGTTTGTCTTCACATGAGTTGACCAAGGTTGACCATGGTTGACTTAAGTTGACTCAAGCTTGATAAACACCCGGCTCTTTTGTACTCATTCCGTCTCGTGTTCGTTTTTGTCCGGTTTTTGGCTCTTTTCATGTGATTCTTGTAATATCCGTACCTACACATCATAAAAGACAAAATATACAATATACAAGCATAATATATTCATTTTTCATCTTTTAAGGGTTATTTTGATATAAAAACGGATAAGTGTTTTCACACTTATCATGTCGTTAATTCGGGAAGTTGTCTCGCGTAAAACTGAAATAAAATCATTATCGGAAGCCTTCCGATGTCGGACCAAGCTTAGTTACGTGAATTTATAATTAATAAAGTCATTTTATGTCATTTCGTGGTTTACGAATATTTACGTTTGCGATTTTTATATTTTTGGCGTGAGTTTACGTTTTTAGCGTTTTTGATCCAACGAAACCCTCGAAACTTACCACCTTTGCATGTAAACCCGAGTTGTCATTCGTATCGTGCTATAACATCAAAAATTCGTTCACCCATCCCCCTTTTGATCTATTCGAACGCCTAAAGCCCAAACAGTACCACCATGAGTCCTAAATTAAATCAAGAGCATCTTATTTTAAAATTCTCATGCATGTGCAAGATAGTGACATATAAGAATGTCATTCTCAAGCACAAAACTTTAAGCTAGACAAAAACATGTGACCTCTTGGACTCGTGCTCTTTCTTTGACTTGAAATTCAAAATCAAGACTTATGGCTTAAACCTTGGCTAGGGAAAAATGACTTGGTCCCTCCCTCTTGCTCTATGTTCAGCCTAACCTACAAGGACAACAAGAAGTGGCTCAAGCCACTTGACTTGAGTCAAGTCACATCTTAAAACCCTAAAAACCTTAGTGCTTGGCCTATAAATACATACACATATCACAGCCTAGGGTTTCACTTCCTCCTAGCAACAAAAACATTCACCAACTTTCTCTCTTGCTCTCTTGAGCTCTCGGTAACAAACACACACACAAACCTTTTCATAAATTTGAATTCTAGCAATATACAAGCATTCTAAGTTCACTTTTATTCATATCTAAGGTGTTTCCAAGAAGGGCTCTCTTTGATTTCAAGTTATTTAAGATTTCAAGAGTTAGGGTTTTAAGTTTTTATTTGGGTTTTCAAGATTCTTCATTCTTCTTCCAAGTTTTATGTTTACCATCTTGTTCATCACCTTTTGTAAGTAAACCCTAATATTATTTCTTGATTTCCTTATGTTCATGTGTTTCTATTTAAGATCTATGACTCCATATGTTTGTGTTATGATTTTCAAAGAGTATAAAGAGAGTACTTTAAAATACATACAAGATGTTTGGCATTTTTAGTGTATACATATTGTAGTCCTGGTGAGATTGAGTGGTTTCTTGTGTTTTTGCAACAAAGGATGGTGAATAGGGATTAGATAGTTTAAAGTGGAGTTTGTGGTTGGTTTAATAAGGTGAATAGTTTATGATAGTATTATAAAATAGCACTAATGTGAAAGTTAGTTTGGATATTTGGAGTGTTAGCGAAATATAAGCAGCAAGCTGATCCGAAATTGTGTTAAGGTTTTTGGCCACCTAAAAATGTTTTCATTAGCCGAGAAGGTAGTTTTTGGATAGCTCGTTTTAAATAGACAAGTTTTCATATCTTGAACACTAAAAACAGATTTAAAACGGCCGAGTTATGGCGAAATGAATTTTGGAACATTTTTTGGGAAAAATAACTATAAAAGCTTGCTGTAAGGATTTAGAAAATGGCTTTTCAGACACCTTCGGGATGTTTTGAGCTTTAAAATGTTGGCGAAACGCTTAATAACAATAGTAAATAAAGTAGGAACTTTTAAAAATGTCACAAACGTAATGCCAGATTTCTAAAACGGGAAACTTCTAAAAATGGAAACTTTTGGTATTATTTGCGAGATAGACTTAGAAAGTTCCATTTAGGTTTCGCTAGTGCATTTAGGTTTCGCTAGTGCATTTAGGGTACATGGAATCATCGTATATTAGGCGACGGTATTAACGTCTTAAAACTTAGAACTTTCCAAAAATAGAAACTTTCTAAAAATAATAACTTTCCGAAATTAGAAACCTTTCATGAATCATAACGTAACGTAACTAAAAACGTTATACTTTCATAACAACACATTTTTATTATATAAACTAAAAGCACAAACACTCATGGATGTCTATTTTCGTTAAGCGTCTTATTCAATGTTTCGTATTTATTTCTCATTTCTGAAACGCGCCTTTTAATTAGGTCGCGGTTAGAGTCGTTCGATATCGTTATTATCTCCGTTGAATTCTTTGCTCACCATTTGCTTAAGGTGAGTTCATAGCCCCACTTTTTACTCGTTTTGAATTAATGTTTTATAACTTTGGGGTGAGAAACATTGCTTGATTTTATAAATGGACACAAGTACTATACGTGAGATTTTTCCCAATTTAGGTGTTGCCTAAGTAGCGTTAGACCACTACTGCCCGAATTGTCATGACCCGTTAATTACCTTTAACCGACTGGCTGGTTAAGTAAGCGCGAGTGACCAAATAGATCTATTGGGACTAATAATCCCCATCCGGGTTTGGTATTCCTTACTCGTCGGGTACGACGGATTGTACAAGCCAACGAATGTATATCACGTCGAAACTAGATTGGGTGTCTTGGTCAGACACCTACCAGGGCAGCTTTATTTGGCAATGTACATGCTATTTCCCCATTAGCTTCAGTGTCATGAGCTTAGTGCAACGTAAATGCCTCTTTATGTGAAGTTGTATCTCTTATAATTGTCACATACGTTTTGAACCTTGTGGTTCAAACAGATAATATTTAAATTAAACCTATGAATTCACCAACTTTATGTTGACGTTTTAAGCATATTTTTCTCAGGTGCTTAGCTTGGATGTCATTGCTTGAATTATGTGAAGTCTTTTGCCTGGACCGGTCATCAAGAATTTATCTATGTTTTTAAATACCGTTGTTGAAACTCATTTAAGCTTACGTATTTTAACTCTTGAATCATTTGAATTGATCAATGTAAAACTTATTAATATTTTAAATTAATGCAACGGTGTTTATTTTCAAAACGTACCCTTAGAGGTCGTTCTTTATGCTTTGTACTTAAAGATAATCATGAATATCATGCCCCCAGACGCTTATTCTGACGGGACGCTATTTGGGGGTGTGATAGATTGGTATCGAGAGCCAAGGTTATAGAGAACCAGGTAGTATAACTAGGTCTGGTCTATAACCAGTATGTGATCCTTACGTGATTATATGTGCTTTACGTAATCTTACGTATACGTAATATGTATATGTACTATGTAATTAAATACTAAGTATAACTAATATTACTATAATTATATTGCATTCCATTTCGAGGCACCTCATTCGATGGTTATTCATTCATTCATTCGTTCATTTACGCATTCATTCATTTTTCCCGCATTATGCACGGTTGATATAAAGAAATTTTCATAAACTTTTGCTTGTACAGGTTATGGCTATCTCTACTATTTCGATTTCTTTGGATTCTTTCGAGGAGAGTGTTGGGACACCTTCTGGGCGAGTTCTTTGGTTTGGTAGGATCCCTACCAGTGTGCCAGCCACTACACCTACTACTGATCCACCCATCATTCATGACGACACCTCATTGATACCTGCTAAGACACCTACCATCTCACCCGTTACATCTACGATACCACCTACTGCTCCTACTACACACTACACATCTTCATTCATCTACACTGACTCATTTGACGATGACACACCTGATACACCACCATCACCCACTCATGAGATACCACCCGTTGAGGTTGCGCCACCTACTAGTCGAATTCTTCCTGCATCACCTGGTGTTCGTCATAGATGAGTTACCCTTGTTTCACTCGGATAGCCTATTCCTCATGGCCGACCGTACCGCTACCATCCTAATGGGCCGGTATACATGATGACTGTGAGGAAAAGGTTTGGGCCACTAACTACTTACCGTCTTGCTTTGAGACACTCAGTCGACTACTCTTCATCAGATTACTTTACCTTTGATGATTCATCGAGAGATTTACCATCGGATTCATCAAATCCTTCTACAGATGCCCTATCCGATTCTTCACCTAGTCATTCTTCTTCGGATCATTCATCATCAACACTACCATCAGGTATGAGATCTAGTCATCAGTTATGTTCATCAGTACCGAGTATTCCTCATTCATCTGCTGCTATTACCGAGAGACCATCTCATTTTTCTTCTGCGGGGCCATCTCGCAAGAGGAGTAGGTCCCCTACAACATCTGTACTGGTATCTTCACCTATACCTGGAGCATTGTCTTCTATACATGCTGACCTGTTACCCCCTCGCAAGAGGATTAGGAGTTCTGATTCTGTGATAGATTTAGAGGTTAGTTTGCATGAGAGTTCTAAGTCGTTTGTACCTAGAGAGACTGGTTTGAGAGTTGACGTTGATGTCGGGGGTAGTGATGAGCCTTACTCGGAGCCTGATATTGATCCCGATGTTTAGGTAGAGATCAATAAGTGTATTGCATATATGGATGCTCTTAGAGCTAGAGGGATAGATGTTAGGGTTGTGGTTGAGACTATTGCTCGAGAGGAGGTCGAGGCGAGTGCGAGGGGTACGGTTGAGGTTAGAGATGATAGAGTTGCGCATCATGTGGTATCAGATGATATCCGTGAGCCTGCTCAGGAGGAGAGGGTTGTAGAGGTTACTTATAAGACGTTAGGAGACCTGGTACAGAGATTTCATGATCACATTGTGGAGATCCTAGTTCACCGAGTTTAGGTTATTGAGAGCATTCAGAGGGATCAAGGACATAGGATAGTAGTGACGAGTTAGTAGGGTGCTATGATTTCGGAGAGGATCAGTGAGCTGGAGCGAGATAATAGGAGACTTAGAGGCATGTTAGATGTTATGAGTCAGAGAGTTGCCCGACTTCATCATAGGGAGTTACGCGTTCAGAGAGAGATGAAGCATATTCGATGTTTTCAATTTTATGACTGTGTAAGGATTGGTAGGCTTGAGGCATGTGCTAGGAAGCACTTAGGCTACCGTCCTTAGATTGTTCCATGATTGTTCTAGTATTGATCCGTAGTATCTAGTAGTAGCGAATTATTAGGGATTTGTAAATCCTATCTTTTGGGAACCATGATGTAACCGTTGTCATTCGATGATATGAAATCTAATATCTATTATTTTATGTTATGATGTTCTTAATCTAATGCTATTTTCTTTTACTCGTTGTGTACTGTATTGTTACTAAATTGTGGCATTATCATGAATTTATTATGATTATGTGTTTCCATGTGATGAAACCTGTTGTTTTTATCGAACACCGTTAATAATCTCGTATCACCTAGAAATCTCATCGTGTAGTGTATTGTTATGTTGTAGGACAATGCCTAATACACGATTTGGAGCGGCAATGACACGTGAAGTGGTTGATAACCTAATTGCTCACCGAGTGGCAGAAGCGTTAGAAGCTCGCGACGCTGCCAGAAACCTTAAACCCCTAGTGGAAGGTGGGGATGAACAGGAAGACAAAAAATGGTGATGACTATGTAGGTGGGAATGGAGGAGTGTTGGGAATTAAGGGCTTCTACAAGTTTATACTGCTAGTTTAACTTAGTACTGTCAAGCCAAAATGTATTAACTAATTATTACTGCTAGAGTAATAGTTAGTGCTACTAGTACTAACTTAATACTGCTGAAGACTTAAGACTACTAGAAGAAGAAGACTGCATGAAGATAAAAGCGTGTGAAGAGATATGTATTAGTTTATTTTGTATATCATATCTTATATATAGTTAGAAGATATGTTGTAATCTTGTAAAAGAATAGAAGATTCGTAGTTATCTTGTAAAGGACTCCTTGGTGTATAAAAGGAGGTCCCAGGTTATGGTTTTAGAGATCTTAGATATCACACATCACATCTCATCATCGGTCTTTTATAGTTTTCATAGCTTCAAGGTTGTAAACCCTAACACTGTTAAAGAGTGTTCGTATTAATATATTGGAGCTTATTGTTTTGGTTGTATTTTCTGTATGTCAAACATACTTTATTGTTATTCTTCTTAGTGGTATAAACTAGATTCCGCACAGTTTATATCATACACTCAAAGTTTCAATCTTAGTACTTTTGGATTTATCCAAGGACACTAAACCTTACATCAAGCTAAGGAGTTTAAGATCTGCTCATTGGGATCAACAAGTGATATCAGAGCTTGTTGTGAAGCTTTGAATAAGAAGAAACAAACAACACATACTAGATCTAATTCTCTATGATTAAATGGAGGCAGAAACTACTTCTACAACTCTGACTGCAAGACTCCCTATCTTCAACCCAGGAGAATATGATCTATGGTTAATAAGGATAGAACAATACTTTCTCATGACTGATTACTCCCTCTAGGAAGTAATTCTGAATGGTAACAAAGTGCTGAAGAGAACTGTTGGAGAAACTGAGAAGGAATATAAACCTACTACTGCAGAAGAAAAGCAGGACATAAGGAATGAGATGAACGCTAGAGGAACTCTGTTGATGGCACTCCCAAATAAGGATCAACTAAAGTTCCATTCATATAAAGATGCAAAATTGCTCATGGAAGCCATAGAGAAGAGGTACGGAGGAAATAAGGAATCCAAGAAAGTTCAAAGAACTCTACTCAAACAACAATATGAGAACTTTACAGGATCAAGTTCAGAAACAATGGATCAAACTTTTTATAGGTTGCAAAAACTTATTAGTCAGTTGGAGATTCAAGGAGAAACTACTGAGCAAGAAGATATAAACTTAAAGCTGTTAAGAAGTCTTCCATCTGAATGGAAGACTCATGCTTTAATTTGGAGGAACAAGGTGGAAATTGAAACCATCAGTTTGGATGACTTATACAACAACTTGAAGCTATATGAATCTAAACTTAAAGGAACAACAGACACAAGCCAAAATTTACAAAATGTGGCTTTTGTGTCCTCCAACAGCTCCAACAACACTAACAACATCAGCAGCACAAATAAATCTGATAACACTGCTAATGGAGTTAGTGATGCTCATACTAAATGTAATATTGTTAACTCTACATCAGTAGATAACCTTAGTGATGCTGTGATATGTGCTTTCCTTGCAAATCAGCCCAACTCTCCTCAACTTGCTCAAGAAGACCTAGAATAAATTCATCCAGATGACCTGGAAGAAATGGATCTACAATAGGAGATGGCCATGCTAACAATCAGAGCTAGAAGGTTCTACAAAAGAACATGAAGGAATTTGAACATGAATGGTCAAAGAGTTGGATTTGACAGATCAAAAGTGGAGTGCTACAATTGTCGTAAAAATGGACACTTTGCAAGAGAATGTAGGGTTCCAAGAAATCAGGAAAACAAATAAAGAGAGAATAATACAAGAACTATCACAGTGAAGACCCCCCACTCAAAATGCCTTGATTGCTCAAGATAGAATTGGAGGGTATGACTGGAGCTACCAAGCTGAAGAAGATAATCCTACAAACTTTGCACTAATGGCATATACATCTTTAGGAAGTTCTTCCAGTTCAGATTCTGAGGTAGATTTTTGTTCTAAAACATGTGTAAAAGCTTATGCTACTCTTAAAGAACAATATGACAATTTGTCTTCAGATTACAATAAGTCTCTTAATTTAGTATCTTATAAAGCAGGTTTAGAGTCAGTAGAAGCTAGACTAGCTCACTATAAGAAAAATGAGGCTGTGCATTAATATTTTAAAACTTGAACTTAGACTAAGAGATAATGCATTAGTTGAAAACAAAAAGAAATTAGAAAAAGTAGAAAAAGAGAGAGATGAGTTAAAACTAACATCAGAGGAGTTTCAAAATTCATCTAAATCTTTGAATAATTTGCTAGAAAGTCAAGTAAGTGACAAGTTTATAATAGGACTAGGATACAATGCAGTAGAAAGTTTTGTGAATTCATCTAAAATGTTAGAAAATTAGGAGTACAATAAGTCCAAAACAGATAAGGAATATCATGTAGTTCCCCCACCTTATACAGGGAATTTCATTCCCTCCAAACCTGATGTAATGTTTTTGGATGAAATAGTTGAAAGTGAAAATATGGATGTTATTACTGTTGTTACACCTAGTGATGGTAAGAAAGTTGATTCAAATCATGAGTCTGCTGATAAAGGTGATGCAGTAGAACCTAAAACTATTAGGAAGAACAACTTTAGTTCTCCAATCATTGAGGATTGGAATTCTGATGATGAAAGTGAGGTAGACTTTATACCTAATGTTCTGGATAAAACTGTTAGACCTAGCACTGAAAAGATAAAAGTTGTTAAGTCTGCTAGGGAAACAGTAGAAAAGGTAGATAAACTTGAAAAAAACAAACACTATCCTAGAGGGAACCAAAGAAACTGGAACAATCTTATGTCCCAAAGACTAGGAAGTGACTTTAAAATGATAAATAAAGCTTGTTTTGTTTGTGGTAGTTTTGAGAATCTTCATTATGTGTGTGATAAAAAGGTTATAAGACCAGTGTGGAACAACTCAAGCAGGGTGAATCACAATAACTTTGCTAATAAAATGACTCATCCTCACCCTAATAGAAGATTTGTTCCACAAGCAGTACTAACCAGGTCTGGCAAAATTAATACTGATAATGCAAGTGTTAATACTGCTGTCAGACCAGTTAATACTGCTGGCTCAAAACCAACTTTAAATTGTCACAAACCAATGTCAAATGCTTTAAAAAGAGGACATTCACAAGTTACAAGGCCTTTCAACAAGTATTCAGCAAACAAGAACAGTACTTTTAATAAAAAGGTTAATACTGTCAGGGTAAATGCTAGTACTGCTAGGCATAAAGCAGTACTAAGTAAAAATAAAGGAAAATGGGCTAATGCTATTAAGGCCTCAGCATGCTGGGTTTGGAAAGCCAAAAATAGTAGTGCATCAAATACTTTCAAGAAATATTCTTACATTGATGCACGAGGCAGATCCAAGTCTATAATGGCTTGGATCCTCAAAAGAGCCTAATTCTCTTATTTTATGTGCAAGGCAACCCACAACAGAAGGAGTATCAAGAAAAAGGAATAATTGACAGTGGTTGTTCTAGGCACATGACAGGAAACAAGTGCTATCTTACTGAGTATGAAGACTATGATGGTGGATTTGTTTCCTTTGGAGATGGTAAAGGTAGAATTTCTGGTAAAGGTGAAATCAAAACAGGAAAATTGGATTTTGATGATGTGTACTTTTGTAAGGAGCTTAAGTATAACCTGATCAGTGTGTCACAAATCTGTGACAAAAAGAACAATGTTCTTTTTACTGACACTGAATGTCTTGTCTTATCTTCTGACTTTAAGCTACTTGATGAAAGTCAAGTCTTGCTGAGAGTTCCAAGAAAGGATAACATTTACAGTGTTGACCTAAAGAGTGTTGTTCCCATTGGAGGTTTAACTTGCCTCTTTGCTAAGGCCATAATTGATGAATCCAATATATGGCATAGAAGGCTTGGGCACATTAATTATAAAACAATGAACAAACTTGTGAGGGGAAACCTTGTGAGAGGTCTACCCTCAAAGATCTTTGAAAATGATCATTCTTGTGTTGCTTGTCAGAAAGGAAAGCAACACAAAGCCTTCTATAAGACCAAACTTGTGAACTCAATCAGCAAACCCTTACATATGCTTCATATGGACTTATTTGGTCTTACAAATGTTAAGAGTTTAATGAAAAAGTCTTATTGCCTAGTTGTCACTGATGACTTTAGTAGATTTTCTTGGGTATTCTTTTTGGCCACTAAGGATGAAACTAGTGGGATCTTAAAGACCTTCATTATAGGAATAGAAAATCAACTAGACTGTAAAGTAAAAGTTATCAGGTGTGACAATGGAACTGAATTCAAAAATAGTGTAATGAATTAGTTTGTGAAATGAAGGGGATTAAGAGGGAATTTAGTGTTGCTAGGACTCCTCAGCAGAATGGTGTTGCTGAGAGAAAGAACAAAACACTAATAGAGGCTGCAAGAACTATGTTAGTTGACTCTAAGTTGCCAACCACCTTTTGGGCAGAAGCAGTTAATACTGCTTGCTATGTGCTAAATAGGGCCTTAGTCATTAAGCCTCATAACAAGACACCCTATGAACTTATTCGTAGGAGACCCCCCTAATAGACTTCATGAAACCTTTTAGGTATCATGTTACCATCTTAAATACCAGGGATCATCTAGGCAAGTTTGATGGAAAAGCTGATGAGGGATTTTTTGTTGGGTACTCTGTGAGTAGTAAAGCTATGAGAGTATTTAATAAAAGGACAAGGATAGTTGAAGAGACCTTAAACATTAGATTTCTTGAAAATACACCTAATGTGAAAGGAAATGGACCAGACTGGCTTTTTGATGTTGACTCTTTGACAATATCTATGAACTATGTGCCAGTTGTTGCAGGAAATCAAACTAATGGTATTACAGGAAATAGAGATAACATTGTTGCAAGTCAAGCTGAAAATAAGAAAGAACCTAAACAAGAGTACATGCTGATATCTTTATGCACAACTGATTCATTAATCTCTCAAGATCCTAAGGACAGTGAAGAAAATGTTGGAAAGAAGCCTACTGAAGTGGATGAAGCTGAAGCTTTTGATAATGATGGACAGGATGATCAAGCCACAAGAAGTGAGTTAGAAAGGCTACTTCAACAGGAAAAGTAGACTGAACACATTAACAGTACTAAAATTATTAATACTGTTAGTACACCTGTTTGTACTGCTCGACCATCATCTGCTAATGCTGCTCTATCATCATCAGTTAATGCTGCTGGAACTCGTGATAGTACTGCTAATGCATTTAAGGAACATCATTTTAAATGATTTTCTCCTTTCAAAAATGCATCTGCTCTTCCACATGTTCTAAATGTGTCTCCAATTCATGATACTGAAATCTTTGGAAATGCTTATGATGATGAAGATTTGGAAGAAGAAGTTGACATGAACAATGTGGTTTCATCCTATATAGTTCCTGATGCTCCTTTCACAAAATTTCTTAAAGATCATCCT
>BQNB010117897.1:0-21094 GCA_026074375.1 Tanacetum coccineum
AAGCATATATGTGTACATCTCTTAGACACAACTCCTAAAAACTAGCCATGTTGTTTCCTATCCTTCCCATAACCGGCCAAGGGATCCAAGGGAGTTCCGGGCCTTTCTTTTCGTGTCAAAATCACTTAAAAGCTCGTAAAACTCAACCGTAACATTTACCCCAAAGTTAAAAAGCATTTTTATTCACCTTAAAAATACCTTTCCATTAACTTAGAGTATTCGCTTGCCATATTTACACTTTAAACCCTTCAAAATTTAATTTGGACATTAACGGACGTGTCAAACTCGTTTTTCGGCATTTCTCAAAATTCACGGGTCAAACCACCCGGAATACACATAACACAATAATACCTTTCAAAAAGGATTATTAATCACAATAAACCTCAAATCATCACAAATCTCATAAAATCACCACCGTCAACACGGTACAAAATCTTAATAAACTAACAAAAGTCAAATAGTCAAAGGACTATTAATGAAATATTCAGAACACAAAAAGGGCAAAGGTTACAATAGCCAAAAGTTCAATATAGACATCTTTTTTTGCATAGACTCAATGAACCCATCCCCACCCTCCATTTATTCATCATCTAATGGCTGAGATAAATACACATTAAAAAAACAACCGTCTCATTTTACTAGCAGGGGTACATCCGTCTTTTTACTATTCTCATAACTTCTGGTAACCATCGATCGTAAACACACACATTCTCACTCATTAAAAACACACACACACTCATTAACCGATCGTATCTCACACAAACCTGAATTTTTAGCCCCAAATTTTACGATTGATTGATATACGTGATGAAATGGCAGCGAGCAAGCAAAAACTGAAGATCGATTCATCATCTATTCAAGGTGATGATGCCGATTATTGTGATTTCTTTTTATTTATGCTTATTTTTGGTTTATTATGCTTATTTTATGCTTATTTCGATTATAAGTTTATTTAGTGTTTATAATATGTTTTTAGTTTGATTGTGGTTATTCCTTATGCTTATTCTGATTATGTGCTTATTTTGTGGTTAATTATGCTTATTTTGTGGTTGATAATACGCTTATTTTGATTTTGTGCTTATTTGGTTGTTGATAAGCAGTTTACGGAAAATATGAAACAATCATGAGTCACAAATAAGTAGATAAGTTGTTTACATAACTGTGACTTATGATTTGTTTTATGTTTGTGTTTGTGTTCATTATAGTTGGGACTTGATCATGTTCGATCGATAGGTGGAATGTTTTCATTTGAATGTCTATTGAAATGTAAATGTCTTAATGTGTTTATTCGTGTGTCTATTGAGCGTTAATGTGTATGAGTTGTTTGGGATAAGTTGATGGTACCGTAGCCTTATTGCAGTTTTGTTTTTTCTGTTTTAGAATTGATATTGAAGGCGTTTAGTTTAAGATTATAACACCCTGTGTTTTCAAGTCATTGACGACGTCGATAAATCCACAATGTACCTTTTGTATTGTACGCGTTTGCTTTAAATCGTAAATGTTAAGCTAAATCGCGTACGCCAAATATTATCGTTTAATGTAAACAGGCATCAAACAATTAAATGTTTACATCAAGCAAGGGTTATGTAATTATTTTGAGAATAATTATTAACTTTGTTCATATTATTTTTATCGGATACGTAAAGTGTATACGTTTCGCGATAAATTGCGTTTAGGCACTCCCGGAACCACCAAAACTTTTCTACGCTCCAACAAATACCCACATTTATACCCAATACATAAAAAGTTACAAAAATATATCATATATAACATATATATGCCGAAATTAGTGCAATCTATACAAGGTTATACAAGAAAAATGAAAGAAACATTAACACTTGGTCAATGTACATCACATATGCATTAAGCACACCCATACCTTGTTCCCTTTGACCAAGAGTCTTCCCTAAGACCCTCCTCATGTTCCTTGGACTCCTATTACACCTTTTGACTAGTTAAACACTTATATAATACTTATATGCATGCAAGTAACACATATATAGCAAAACACTTAAGTAAAAATCACAAAAACCCTCCTTTTGGCTCTCTTATAGCCACGGCTCAACCCCCCCCCCCCCCAACCAAATCCCATACTAAATTTAATACGACCCATACACACTTACACACATCCCATCCCTAATATATTCTAAGGTGATCCCAAGCATTGGCTAACCATATTCAAGTGATTATCAAGTAAAAGGAAGCTAGGGTTTCACTAGGAAAACTAGGGTTTTCATTGTGCAAGCTTTGGATTTTTATCTAAACAAGGGTTTAGATTACATTGATCATCATCATCATACACCATAAGGTCATCTAGAACCCTTTATGTTCTTTCAATATTCATTTTAGCATAGGTTAGTTCTATTGTAGCTTGAATCACCATGTAGGATTTTTAACTAGTAAATGGAGTTTTTAACTTGTAATGATCAATTTTGCACACTATTATATATGTTGAGATAATGCAATTATCATGTTAAAAGGGATGAGAAAGTAATTGAACCATAATATAAGTTTGTGTGAAAATGATTAACACAAAAGTTATAAGTATAAAAAGCAAGTTAAAAATGGATTCAACAAGGTCACCAAAGATTCTGGTCCAAAAAATTCTATAATAATAACTACATTATTTTATGTTTTTATAAAGTAGTATGATTCACGCCGATTCCGAAAGGTAAGAAGCTTTTTCAAACGGATTTATAACGCAAAAGTTTAGACGTAACGACTATATATTCGAGTATAAAAATCCAGCATTTGTTAAGTTAGTGGTTTATATCATGGATTTTAAGATGGGTATGTGCGGCACTTTCGAGTCAGTTCGGCCTTCGGCGAAACATGAAAATCGTTCGGATAGGTCGTTTTTTTTTTGTTTTTACTTTCCCGCAGTGTTCTTTAAGTCTAAAAGCGAGTGATAACGGGTCGTAAGGCGGGGGCAAAATCTGGCTTTTTGGTAATTAATACACTGCATCAGATCTGATGCTAGTGCTTTTTCCGGCCCATTATCAGTCAGTTTGGGTCTCGGACGAGAACTGGAAAGTGTGTTCAAAAATATCGGTTCGCAAAAATTCTCTTAAACCCGAGTCATGAAAATGGTGATTTATTGGTCATTATAGTCGGTTTAGACTAAGAAAACAAACTATAACTACTAAGAGTAACTAGAAACACCAGGAGTAACTTAATATACTACCATTAGTAATAATATAACTACCATAGGAGTAACTAATAATACTACCAGTAGTAATAAGTATTTTTTTGGTGTGTGTGTGGGGGGGGGTTTTAATTTCTATAACAACCATGAGTAAATAATATACTACCAGTAGTAATAACTATAACTACCAGGAGTAACTAATACCCTACCAGGAATAACGAAATGTCATTCAATAATGATACGAGGCTATAAATGAAGTTCGAGCAGAAGTTCCAAATGTTTTCAAAACATGCCAAATCGCTTGTTATTATTTCTGATAGCAACCCGGTCTTCATTTTAAAGGAAAATATTTCAAAAAGGAAACTTGACCTCTTAACGGGAATTTATTCTCGGGCATGGTCTATTTTATGATCATGCAAAGGCTTGTGTTTATTTTGCAACACAACCCGTGCTTCCTATATACAATAGGTGTATGTGTCAGTGCATTTATTTGTTAAAATAAGAGAAATCTTATTTTTATTGGTAAAAAGTTGTCTTCACAATGAATCAGTGTTTTCAGTAATCACAAAAAGATTTTTCAAAGACAATTCGACCACTCAAACAATGACTACAACTCTTTAAATAGAAAACGGGTCATTATTTGAGGGGGAGCAATTTTCATCAAATAATCTTTTAAAACGGTCTTTCAAATTAAGTCACGAAATAAACGGATAAAGTTTTTAATAATGACGGATCACAATTTAAGGGGAGTTAATGGATTTTAACTACACAAGCTTTAGATGTCATTTGTTTCAAACTTTAGGGACTTATTTGAAATATGAGACCTAGTGAGTATAGGCTTTAAACGACATTCGATCAATATTGCCAACACCTCATAGTTGTAAAAGACTTAGGATTGTTTGGAAATAATCAACTAGTTTTAATAGCCTTGAAGTTGATTCTCACGGGATAGATCTAAGCTTAGTTATACCTCAAACACGATCTCAAGTATGTGTGCGTACAAGGTTTTGCTGATTCCGAGGTGTCAAAACCAGCAAGGGGGAAGGAGTAGATGTATACTTGATAGAGTCCATGGCCTTCTTTTGAAGTCACCTTCTTTAAATTTTAGGCCTTTCTTTGTTTCTTTCGGGTGCACTATTTCAATCACATGGTGGAAGAGACATCTCGTCATTAGTCAATATGCATCATTTGAGTCCCCAGGGGGAAGTGTTGGGAGTATAATTATTTAAAAACGTGAGAAGAATTCTTTCTGATTCAATAAATGCTTCCTCAAACGGTTAATCTCTAAGCTTATTTTTAAAAGGAGTAGAAATATTTGATAAAAGAGGTACACATAGGTATGATGATTCCTTTAGATTGTCAGTATCCTATAGGAAGAAATGTCTACATCCGAAACTTAGTTGACTTTGGAGTTATCATTTCGACTATTTAGAGGGAATAATTGTGACCTCGAGGACTTAGTTGACTTTGGTGTTTCAATTTATATCATAACTATCCTGTAGAGAGAAATGCGCTCATCCGGGACTTAATTGACTTTGGTGTTGCGGTATCAAATTCTTGAAAGGGTTAATTGTGTACTTCGGATATCTGGGCTTTATACATCAAGACTGCTTGATGCGGCTTGCAAGAAAGTTGCCGAATTACATAGAAAGATTGCTGTTTTAGCGGGGGAGCGAAGACAACATCAACACGAATCCACTAAAACCACACAAGCTCAAGTTACATATGTATCTGAACCTGTTTCATACTCGAAGTTTGGAGCAAAGACTTTCGTAACTTGGAAAGAAAGTTGAAGCAATGCCGAAGAGTGCTTGGACAGAGAAAGATCAGATTGACAACTTCTTGAAAGAAAGAAGGTTAATGAGGAGCTTAGAAAAGTTCGTTGGTGGGAGATTATACGAAGGAGACCTACGGCTGCTACAAAGAACCATATGATTCTATCATATGATGTTCTTATCATTCAGGTCAAACCTCGTACATAATAATCTTGTGAAAATATATATGTAGTGTAGACTTATGGTGATAATAAGGAGTGCTCGAGTACAAAATTTTCAAGAATTTCTTAGTAAATTCAAAAAATTTCAACTTATTGTACTCAGCACTGTCTTATATACCCTCAAACATTGAGGGGGAGCAGTAAAATGTTCCTTATAGATTGTATGTAACATTTTGTCCCCAGACGTTTAATCAATTGATATCCAAAATATCAAGGGATTAACATTTTGGATAAGGGGAGAAAATGTGATTAAACTGAATCTAATTTGTATCGAAATGTGATTGTATTAAATGGACTCAATGCACTCCAACCCTTAGCATGTACTACGATCACGGTGCACATGTTAAGGGGGAGCTTTTAGTGATGATGAAAAACTTTCAAAGTGTAAATCTTTTGATATTTATATAAAACACTTTGATTGAAATTTTCAATGATTTTGGTTTTGATTGAGATGGAATACCCAAAAGACCGACCATGTACTTAAATTTATGGAGTTATAAGGTGGTTAGGCATAGGTATTCAAATCCCATGATCCAGCCAGAACCGGAGGGATCTACCCAGGGATATCCACTAGATAGTGTAGAAGTCCTTAGGTATGATACAAATAGGAGAATAAGTGGAATCGGGATAATTGCGATGAGATGAAGTAACATAGAACAACCCTAGCAAAGGTGTTAGTTATGAAGTAACGGGTAAGCATTGAAAAGGGTTGACAGAATGAAAAAAAAATGTAAGATAAAGGGTTGGAAAAAGAAAAGAAGCCTATACACTTACGCCGGAAATGGGTAAATTACATAAACTGTCAGAAACACTAAGTTGTTGTCTGACATTGAAGACAGTCATGGACCCAGTGACGCTAAGCACAACCCTCCCTAGCCACTCAAGGTCTCTCAACAGACTCTTGTTTCATTTCTCATGGAGTTACAGCATTTTCTATCTATCTTTCTCATCGAGTTGTTGATAGTGAAAGGGTGGCAGTCTGCTATAGGCCTCTGATCACTAAAACAAATAGTGAACTATTGAGTTAAGCCAAAAGAGATCATCTATAAAATCTATGTTAGGACACTTGTAAAAATTATGCTTGGGATATCTACACAATGTGAATAACGAGAAAATATAAACGATTCCTAGAATATCTTGTGATTTTGCCCCAGAACTCTTGAGTGATAATTAGTGTATTCACCATGAAGATGGAAATCCTGCTTGAGCCAACATCAAACAAGCTCATGGTAGGTGACTTGTGCGATTCTATATGAATCAAACTTGTGATAACTGGAAAGAAACGATGGTGCGATTCTATAAGAATCAAACTTGTTCCAGGTTATGAATTGATGATTGATGATGAATTTTGAAATGATTAACACTCTCGGTGTGTCACAAAACCACTTTAGCAAGTGACACGTCGATTGATTTTCAAATCAATTTTTTATTTCAATCGGTGAGATAGTAACTCGCTGATTCACTCTTATCGTGTTGTCTGCTTTGAGACGTTCCGATAATGAGAACATGTTGAGTTTGATGAATCTGATACACATGTGTTAGAAAGACTCAATACTTCAGCTGGAAATCCTGTCAAGGAGATTCTTCTTAAATTGAATCTACCTGATCATAGGTCGATCCTCATGGATTCGAAGGTTACTCCAACCAAACACGGGCAAATGACAAAGCCATATTCGTCCCCCCGCTTTATTGCTAACTATTTTAATGCAGGATACTTAAAGATGGAGGTGAAGGTACCTGATTCTAGCTGACTCACAAGATTCATAACCACATGCTCATACCCGACCGACAACCATAAAGACATCATGAAAGCTCAAGTACATGTTTCAAGACTTCCGCTACTCTGATACCGTATGTCTTTCTTGAAGTGACGAAGTATTAAAAACAAAGAATTTCAAATAAGTTTCCGTCACTCTGATACCGAACGTCTTTCTCGAAGTGACGAAGTGTTAAAGTTAAAGAATTTCAAGAAAGATGCAACTTTAAAGCTTTTCAAGTCAACAAATCAAGAAAGGTATGAGCATGTCAGTCCAGAAGTAACAAGTTCACAAGATGGCAAAGTTACAAGATGGCGAAACGAGATTATACTTGGTTGATAATCTCAAAGTGTTCAAGATCACAATTTCACTTACAAGTCAAGATAAAGGAACAAGCTCGTGCCTAAAGTCAAAAGACACTACAACATATTCATAAGATAAAAGACATGAAGTTTACGAGCTAAAGACTAAAGATAAAGCATAGTATGCTAGGATTAAATTTTTGTAAATTGGAGTGACCTCCCTTAGGGGGAGATTGTTAGGATCAAGAAAAGTCTTGGTCACTTCCAATATTAACTAGTCAAAGCCCGTAGTTAGTTAATGTCTAGTATGATAAGCTAATATGGCCTAAAGGCCCATGGAAAGCCTCCCAAGGCCTATGGCCGGCCAATATTGTAGTATAAATACCCTCTCCATGCCTTTGAGAGGGTGTTGGTTGGTTTTGTATTCTCACTTTGCTAATGAATTATATGTTTCTTACTTTCTCTCTCTAGAATACATCCATCCTTCCACTTTCTCTTACTAAGTTCTTTCCCATTTCATATCAAACATTACTTGTATTCTTCAGAGAGGATCAATTCAAGCAGAAATACCCACATCTCTTCACCAAGACCGCACCGTCGTCAAGCGTCGCGTCTTAAGCCTTGAGGATAAGGCTCATTTAATGGGGAGAGATTATAACACCCCGTGTTTTCAGGTCATATTACAATTTTGATAATTCTATTTTTCTCTCTATTTATAACACTTTTTGTTGGGATTTAGAGCTTCTACACTTAGTATTGTTGATAGCTAGTTAGTACTGCCAGTACAATGTGTATTTTGTGTGACTATTGATCATCCAATGGCCACATGAATTTGAAGTTTGTGTGACCTTTTGTAATATTTAGCCACACAAAGCATGTTTGTTTTGGGTATTTAGTCACATACAACTAAGACTAAAGTGACCAAAAGTGTTAATAAGTGTGACCATATGCTGTTTAAAGTGAAGAAATGTGTATTTTGTGTGACTAATGTTTATCCAATGGCCACATGAATTTTATGTTTGTGTGGCCATTTGTAATATTTAGTCACACAAAGCATGTTTTTTTTGGGTGTTTAGTCACATACAATTAAGCATAAAGTGGCCAAAAGTGTTAATAAGTGTGACCATATGGTGTTTAATTGAAGAAATATGTATTTTGTGTGACTATTGATCATCCAATGGTCACATGAATTTTATGTTAGTATGGCCTTTTGTAATATTTAGTCACACAAAGCATGTTTGTTTTGGGTATTTAGTCACATATAATTAAGCATAAAGTAGCCAAAAGTGTTAATAAGTGTGACCATATGGTGTTTAAATTGAAGAAATATGTATTTTGTGTGACTATTGATCATCCAATGGCCACATGAATTTGATGTTTGTGTGACCTTTTGTAATATTTAGCCACACAAAGCATGTTTGTTTTGGGTATTTAGTCACATACAACTAAGCATAAAGTGACCAAAAGTGTTAATAAGTGTGACCATATGGTGTTTAAATTGAAGAAATGTGTATTTTGTGTGACTATTGATCATCCAATGGCCACATGAATTTGAAGTTTGTGTGACCTTTTGTAATATTTAGCCACACAAAGCATGTTTGTTTTGGGTATTTAGTCACATACAACTAAGACTAAAGTGACCAAAAGTGTTAATAAGTGTGACCATATGCTGTTTAAAGTGAAGAAATGTGTATTTTGTGTGACTAATGTTTATCCAATGGCCACATGAATTTTATGTTTGTGTGGCCATTTGTAATATTTAGTCACACAAAGCATGTTTTTTTTGGGTGTTTAGTCACATACAATTAAGCATAAAGTGGCCAAAAGTGTTAATAAGTGTGACCATATGGTGTTTAATTGAAGAAATATGTATTTTGTGTGACTATTGATCATCCAATGGTCACATGAATTTTATGTTAGTATGGCCTTTTGTAATATTTAGTCACACAAAGCATGTTTGTTTTGGGTATTTAGTCACATATAATTAAGCATAAAGTAGCCAAAAGTGTTAATAAGTGTGACCATATGGTGTTTAAATTGAAGAAATATGTATTTTGTGTGACTATTGATCATCCAATGGCCACATGAATTTGATGTTTGTGTGACCTTTTGTAATATTTAGCCACACAAAGCATGTTTGTTTTGGGTATTTAGTCACATACAACTAAGCATAAAGTGACCAAAAGTGTTAATAAGTGTGACCATATGGTGTTTAAATTGAAGAAATGTGTATTTTGTGTGACTATTGATCATCAAATGGCCACATGAATATTATGATTGTGTGACAAAACGTTTAGTGTGACCATATATGCCATTTGGTCACAGTGTTAGAAGTAAATGTGACTAAACACATTAGCTTTTGGCAAGCTAACACAAACTAAACTTTAGACACACATATTAAGTTACGTGACCATATGTAACGGAATTTGGCTACACTAAAATAATGTGTGACAAAACGTTTAGTGTGACCATATGTGGCATTTAGTCACATTGTTCAAGTGTGTGACAAATATTTGTCACTATTTATATGTATATCGTGACCAATGCTTCAATCTTACTTGTATTGGTCACACGTTCGAAATTCATATGTGACCAAACAATATTACCTGTTACTTTTAGCCACATGATATTCGAATGTGTGGCAATACAGTTCTAATGGTCACATGATAAAAATGTTCATGTGTGACTAATTAGTAAATGGTGTCTTTTTTGGTACCTTTGGTCACATAAATATGTGAATGTGTGGCCGTTCCATTTTGCCCATGTGTGACCAAATCCACTTTTTGTACTAGTGTAAAGATTTCGTAGTCTATTGTGATGCATCGAATCAGGGATTAGGAAGTGTACTCATGCAAAAGGGCAAAGTAATTGCCTATGCATCTAGACAGTTAAAGATCCATGAGAGGAATTATACAACGCATGACCTAGACTTGGGAGCAGTTGTGTTTGCCCTTAAAACTTGGAGGCATTATTTGTATGGTACGGAGAGTGTCATCTACATAGATCACAAGAGCCTTCAACAAATATTTGATCAGAAGGAGTTGAATATGCGTCAAAGGAGGTGGATTGAGTTATTTAGTGATTATGAGTATGAGATTCGCTACCATCCAGGTAAGGCGAATGTGTTGGCTGATGCGTTAAGTAGGAAGGAATGAGTGAAACCTAGACGCGTACGAGCAATGGCTATGATAATTCAACCTGGAATAAAAGGAATGATACTGGCAGCCTAGGGTAAGGCGTTCAAGCAATAGAATGTACTTGCAGAAAAGCTACATAGGTTAGATCAACAGATGGAAAGGAAAGAAGATGGGAGTTTATACTTTATGGACAGTATATGGGTTCCGTTAGCAGGAGGTGTGAGAACGATAATTATGAACGAAGCTCATAAGACTAAGTACTCTTTACATCCTGGAGCGGATAAGATGTACCATGATCTTCGAGATATGTAATGGTGGCCGAGAACGAAGAGGGATATTGCTACTTACATTAGCAAATGTTTAACATGTTCAAAAGTAAAGGCTGAGCATCAAAGACCTTCGGTTTTATTGCAACAACCCTAGATACCTGAAGGGAAGAGGGATAAAATCACTATAGATTTTATCACCAAGTTACCTAAGATGAAGAGTGGGCATGACACGATTTGGGTAATAGTCGACAGGTTGGTACAGAGTCGCGGCTCAAATTGTCTGGCGGTATGGTCGAGAGGATTATAATACTGAGAGATTGGCAAAGTTATACATCGATGAGATAGTCGCACAACACGGAGTTCCCGTGTTGATTATTTCGGATTGAGATGGACGGTTTACATCACGTTGCTGGCAAACAGTGCAAAAAGCTTTAGGAATGTGATTGGACATAAGTTCAACTTATCATCCTCAAACGGATGGACAAAGTGAACGTATAATTCAGACTTTGGAGGATATGCTAAGGGCGTGTGTTATCAACTTTGGTGGCAATTGGGATGTTCACCTACCATACAATAATAGTTATCATTCGAGCATTCGTTGTGCTCCATTCGAGGCATTATATGGAAGAAAATGTAGCTCGCCCGTTCTATGGGCGGAAATTGGTGAAGGTAGTTTGATTGGACTGGAACTGGCAAGAAACAACTGATAAGGTAGTGTTGATAAAGTAAAAGCTCAAAGCGGCGAGGGATCGTTAAAAGAGCTATGCTGATAATAGACGTAAGCCATTGAAGTTCGAGGTTGGAGATCGTGTGTTATGAAAGGTATCGCCTTGGAAAGGCGTGATTCGTTTTGGAAAGAAAGAAAAGTTAGCACCAATGTATGTAGGACCATTCGAAATCCTTGAAAGGATCGGCCTTGTAGCCTATCGGTTAAGATTGCCTGAGGAATTGAGTAGTGTGCATGACACATTTCACGCGTCAAATTTGAAGAAGTGTTTGGCGGATGCTAGTCTGTATGCGCCATTGAATGAAATCAAGATCGACAAGACTCTTCGTTTTGTTAAGGAACCTGTAGAGATTATGGACCGTGAGGTTAGGAGTTTGAAGCGTAGTAAGATATCACTTGTGAAAGTTCATTGGAATTCAAAGCATGGACCCGAGTTCACTTGGGAGTGCGAAGACCATATGAAGTCTAAGTATCCTCAGTTATTTGTTGATCGTGTTATTGAACCGGCTAGTTAAATCTTGGGATGAGATTTCTTTAAGAAGGAGATACTGTGACACCCGTGATTTGAGCAGGTTAGTCACACCTTTAGATTTGGCTAAGTGTCTATACGTGTTATATGTGTGTGCTATGTGGCTTTATCTGTGTGCATGATTGTCATTCTAAGGTGCGTATTCATCTCATTTTAGAATGGGTTTGAGATATTGAGGCTTATTTCTATTTTGTTCACCTGTAGTGACAATGGAAATTAGTGACGTGTTGTATGCTTTGCTACGTCAATACGTGGATAATTATGGGTTGGATTATTATGGAAATTATGTCATAATGTAAGTGAATTAGGTTTGTGAAATATGAGAATTAGTAATTTAACTTTCTAAATATAGAAAGTATTTTATGAAGTGAAAGTTATAAATAGAAAGTTGGTTTTAGTTTTTCATGTAAAAGGTTTACTAATTTTACCAAGGTTTTTGTAGAAAATTAGAGTAATGTAGATAATGATATAATTAAATAAAAAATTAAATAAGGGGGTCGGTTTTGGTTAAAAGAAAGAAAAAAAAGAATTTTTTTTATCTAATCACAATTTGGGCTGGACTAGGATTTGTTTAGGATATAGATTAAAACCCAAACATAAATTTGGCCCATTCTTTTTCCCCTCTTCCTTGTTTCCGTACGATTCCCTCCCCAAAACCTAAGGAAGATAAATAAATTCTTTGGATCAAGAACTATGTGGTGAATTATGAAATATTTAACAAGGTTTTAGGTATGAACATTAATCTTCCTTCTTGTTATCCTTTTTAAATCATGTAAAAAATAATATAATGGATCATTAGGGTTTAAAACTTCTGTATTTAATAATGTTATAATCTTACTAGTGCGTTTAGGGTTGGATTAGAATCATATTGGTGTAAACGGTTAGGCTTAAATCGCGTAAATTTATGAATTAAGGTTTAGCAGATTTTTGGGCTGTGTTTAACTGATGATATCTCAATGATGGTAATGTATTTTGAGGTGTTTCTAGTGCCTAAATTATAGTTTAGAGAGTCTAATTTTTAAAAAATCTGGCCTTGATCGATTTTGAGTTCGGGAAGTTGGTCAAATGGTCATTGCAAGAAACGTTGTCAAAACAGTAAATACGTGTCAGATTTGGGTCTGAATTAGAGAGGTAAAACCCTTACTTAAAATTCTAATTAAGGTTATCCAAAACACAGAAGTCAATTTCTATATGTCTATTAACTTCACCGTGAAAATTAGCCTCTAATTAGTTTCCTAAGTATGGTTATCAAGGTTAAACTTTTTAGTGCGCGTTCATATCCGAATCTGGGTACTTTTAAGTTAGGAATTTATTTGAGGCATTTGTACATGTGTATAGCTTTTGGGGCTTATGAGGTAGTTATTAAACACCTAAGGGTACATGGGTGATTTATGTGAGAATTTATTTGGTTCAATAGGTAAGGGTTGGAAGCGAGATAAGTGACACTAAAATTCTGCATTTCAAGTAAAGTGTAGATCATTAGAATTATGAGTAAATGAAGTGGTTAAAGTTGGACATGGTATCGGGGTGACCCATGGGGATAATTAAACACATTATACATCCATCATATGATTGTTACATGGCCTTAAGCATTTGTCTTAGTCGCGTGAACACGTTGATATTCTTTTGTGTAGCTTTGTGTAAGATATTTGGAAGCTGCTTGAGCATGAGGTGAGTTTCATAGTCCCTCTTTTTTACATTGCTTTAAAATTGGGATGGAAATGATGCAAATGGATTTGAAATGTTCTAATTACTGTGATTATGTGTTTTTTTTAAAGTGTATGGAATTTGCTTGGCTATTGTATGTCACGTGCTAAATGCTTATGTGTATTTGGATCGGGGGTAACGTTCCTACCTATTTGTTGTGATATCGGGATCGAGGGTAACGTTCCTACCCATGTGAAGTGACAGTTTTAAATGGATCGGGGGTAACGTTCCTACCCAATTGTTGATACTTGTTTGATCGAGGGACACGTTCCATTCCCATGCTCGTTTTGGTTACATTTGCATGCTAGCCTGTATGATAGTGCAGTAATTGTCCTGCCATGTTTGCATTAATCACAGTAATTGTGTATAAGATTTGATTCTCGTGTCTTAAACCTATGTCTCTCACCAACCTTTGTGTTGACGTTTTTAAGCATCATTTTCAGGTGAGCATCATGAGGATCTTAAGAATAAGAGAAGTGGCTAGAGAGACCATAGGCTGCATGTGGACTTTAAATCTCCTAGTTTATTTCCTGTTTGATTAAATATTGAATGTTTGTTGGTTTGTACTGCTTAGATTTGTTTTGGTTATATTGCATGTCTTGGTATTGATGTGAACCTCTTTTACTTCAATACAATACGCCGGATATCTTTTATGTTTGTTTGGGTATTTTCATGATATTTTGTGTCCCTTATGTTCCGTTTAGTTCATGTAGTTTTCTCTATTGTGGCACCATTGTGTTGTGATGATATCTATTCTCATTACGCCTCGCGTTTCCGCCTTGACGGGGTGTGACACAAAACTCATATCAAAATTGTACGGACCATTCATGGTCAAACATGGTTTTCCATCCGGTTATGTTGAGTTATATGACAAACACGGAGGAAGTTTTATTGTCAATGGACACCGTGTTAAACTCTACCATGATGAGGAGCAATTGAATGAGCTGTCAAGTAAGGAAATTCACCTCATGTACTAAAAAGGTAAAATGAAAGCTATTTCATTCATGGCACCGTTCCCAAAAAGACTATCGCAAAACCATGCCATGGGCCACAAAAAAACCATTCATATACATCGTAGTGGATAACATTTGCAACAAAGCTAAGTTGTATGATCTGGATGAAACTGGCAAAGGAATAGTAGGAAATATTCTTTATGTCAAAGAAGACCTGAGTGAGGAGTTTTCACTCAGAGAAAAATGAAGAAGAAGGAGCTCGAGTCCGACTGATGACTCACTAATAAAATAAGCGCTTCTCGAGAGGCAACTTGTGTATTCTCTGTACTTTTAATATTTTATTTCTTAGTTTATTTTCAATGTTAACACCCTAATTTTATTTAACTCATGTTCACGCGTAAATGCGAGGGTGTAGCATAACTTTTCTTAAAAAATCCAAAAATATTATGCATTCCGTGTTTTGTATAAGATTACCGCAGGTGATGATACCAGAAGCTTATGGAACTCAAGTGCTATTTCTCATGCCCGGATGACTGGTTTTTCTCTTACTCTTATTTCCCTATTTTGTACTTTGATTTGTTTTGTCGCATTAAGGGCAATGCTAAACTTAAGTGTAGGGAGAGTAAATAGGGAAAACAAGATATATTTTTAAATTTTTATCTTTTTGGGCTAATTTTAAATTTTTGTATAATTGTTTGCCCTCATGATCTAGTTGTTTTCACGCTTTTAGGATAATATATTATAATAACTGGATCAATCCACTGGTAAAATCTATAATCTTTGAAAATTTGAGATGTGTCCCGATTATTATTGCAGTCCATTCCATGATCGATAACATTTGCTAGCACATATTATAGCCCTTCCACCAAAATTGTAAGGATTTGAGCATGTTTCATATCTAACATACATCTTTTATGCTCGATCTTTTTGCTATGAGTGTGCCGGTGATTTTATTTATTTTAGAACTTGTGCTCGCAAATCATTACGAAACCGCAGTAAGATCACACTTGTGTGATAATAAGTGTATATGCGTGATAAAGAAGCAAATGAGGGATTAAACCAAATGGCCTTCCGTTTATATTTTAATGCCTCGTGCTAACCACCTCGGTTAGTCAACCACTTATATGGACCCATTTGTTAATGCTTACCTTTAGCACTAGATACCCTTAGAAACACATGCTGAGCCATCCTGTTCTTAATTGATAAATCCACTAAAGAAAACATACACCATTTAGCCTAGCCTTACCTTAGTCAAAGTCTATTGGTTGGTTGCTAGCTACATGGATCGATGGTTGTTATGTGGGAAATCCTTATGAATTTTAAGAAAGTTGCTAACTACATGTCTTATGACATTGTGTTTGTTAAAGTATATATGAACGTCGATCGAAGGTTAGGTTGAATATAAAAAAATAAAATAATATATTAAAAAAAAGAGAATAAAAGCCATTATGCTTAATAATATGAAGATGAAGGAAGAAGAAGAAAAAAATTAGAATCGATTAGCAGCCTTAGTTATGACTATTGGTCTAAACCTTCCAGTTCAGATCTGAACGCTCAAGCCGAGGCGATGAAGGAAGAAAATCTCCGTGGCATGAACAAGGAGTTTGAAGCTCATCCTGATGGGACTCTCTGTATTGAGACGCGAAGTTAGTTACCATGTCTTGGAGGATTAAGGGATCTGATTATGCACAAATTGCTTATGTCTAAGTATTTGATTCACCTTGGATCCGACAAGATGTACCATGAATTAAAGATATTGTATTGGTGGCCCAAAAAGGAAGCAGAAATTGCCACCTATGTTAGCAAGTGTTTGACATGCTCGAATTTCAAAGCTGAATAACAAAAACTATCTGGTTTATTGGTACAACCTGAGATACCCCAATGGAAGTGGGAGAAATCACCATGGATTTCATTACAAAGCTACCTAAGACATCAAGTGGTCACGATACACATTTGGGTAATTATTGATCGTCTTACCAAGTCTGCTCACTTTTCTCTAATGAAGGAAACTGATACGATGGAGAGATTGACGAGACTTTACTTGAAGGAAGTGGTTTTAAGGCATGGAGTTTCGGTCTCTATCATCTCTGACCGTGATAGCAGATTTACATCGCGTTTCTGGTAGTCGCTCCAGAAGGCTTTGGGTACTCGTTTAGATATGAATACTGCTTACCATCCGCAGACTGTTGGACAAAGTGAGAGGACCATTCAAACTCTTAAAGATATGTTACGCGCTTGCGTAATAGATTTTAGAAATAGTTGGGATAAGCATTTATCGCTAGTAGAGTTTTCATACAACAATAGTTATCATACTAGCATCAAGGCGGCATCGTTTGAGGCACTTTATGGTCGAAAGTGTCGATCATCTGTCTGCTGGGCCGAGGTTGGAAATAGCCAACTCAGTGGTCCAGAGATCATACATTAAACTACCGAGAAGATTGTCCAAATCAAGAGTAGAATCGAAGCTGCTCCTGATCGCCAGAAGAGTTATGCCGATGTGAGGCATAAACCTATAGAGTTTTAGGTGGGAGATAAAGTTATGTTGAAGGTTTCACCTTAGAAAGGGGTTATCCGTTTTGGCAAATGGGGAAAGTTAAACCCAAGGTATATTGGACCTTTCAAGGTATTAACAAAAGTTGGAACCATTGATTATAGACTTGAACTTCCTCAACAATTAAGCATGGTTAATAGCACATTTCACATGTCCAATTTGAAGAAGTGTTTGTCCGATGAATCACTCGTGATTCCATTGGATGAGATCCAAATTGATGACAAGCTACATTTCGTTAAAGAACCCGTGGAGATTATGGACCAAGAAGTCAAGCGGTTGAAGCAAAGCCGCATTCCTATAGTCAAGGTTTGATGAAACTCAAAAGGAGGTCTAGTGTTCACGTGGGAATGTGAAGACCAATTTCGAAACAAGTATCCACACCTCTTCACCAATACCACTCCGGAAGGCAACTCAAACTGAATTTCAAGACAAAATTCTTTTAACATGGGGAGACTATGATAATCCACATTTTCAGGTCATTTTACATCAACAAACTCAAAACTATTTACTTTGAACCTTTACGTGTTTACTTTTAATTATAACCGTTAAGTTAAATGGTAAACTGGAAATCAACATTTAACATAAACCGACATTAAATGAATATAAGTTTACGTCAATTATGTGTTATATATTTTTTACGAAGATAATTTATAACGTGTCACATTTTATTTTTCAAGCTTTACGTAAAATGCTTACGTTTTGCAATATGAACTTTCATGCATTCATGTAAAACATACCACCTTTACCAATACCCATAATATTTACACCTTATCCAAAATTAAATATTTCACTCCCCAATTTTTGTCATATGAACCGGCCCCTAGTATCATACACAAAACAATATACAACTTCCTAGTTTTATACAATGTACCAACATATCTTCCAAGTCTTTCATACCTAGCTAGTACACAAATCAAAACCAACTCCCATCTAACCTCTTACAAGCCCACACCCCTTTCCTAGCTCTTACACACGCCACTCCCCCTACTTCTTTTATTGATTGTGTTATTTTGTCTACTCAATATCTTCTAGCTAGTTAGTTCATTCCTATATAAGAAACACTTCACTTATACTCTCCATTTTATCATAAAAACAAAGCAAATCTCTCTTTTCTCTCTTCCTAAGCCACGACACAAAACCAACTATATAGGGTTTTATTGTCTTTCATTTTCTTGATATTTCTAGCATATAAAGGTATTCAAGGATCATTTCTAAGGTGTTCTAAGGTGATTACAAGATTTGGGTTTTAAGATTTGTGCAAGGGTTTACAAAAGCAAGTTAGGGTTTATAAGTTTTGGGTTATAATCAAATCCTAGGGTTTCATTTATGTTCATCATCTTTGTGAGCATCTCCTATCTACTCTTTTGATTCTTTATGCATCTTGATCATGATTATACATTTTCTTTCAAAACAAACATCACCCATATGATTGTGTTATCATTTTTATAAACTTAACTAGTAGTTTCTAGTGATTAAAATGTATCATTTATGTTCTTGCAATATTATTGTATTTAAAGAAATGTTGGAAGTAAACCAATGCTTTATACGTTAGCTAGTGATATTAGTAAAGTTATATCTTGTTGGTGAAGGGATTAAGTTAGTTATGAGGTAGATTTGTTGTTTGAATTAGTAGTGAACGGAGATAAGTTAGATTAGGCCTTTGGAGAAGTTGTGGATTGTTATTTTGGCACATTTCAGGAAGTTATATAAACTGTCCCAAACAGCCCTTGTGTTACAGGCCACGTAAAAATATTTTGAGTTGTTAAAACTCTATATTATGATAGTAGATGTCGTTACAGAAATTTTGATGTAAAGAACACTAAAATCGGGCTTAAAATGAGCAAGTTATGGTTAAATGAAGTTTGGGAACACTTTTTGGTAAAATTGTTTCGGGTACATTCTGAGCAGTTTCTAAATCGTGTGTTATGACCCCCTTTCGGGTCCGAATCGGTTAAAGGGTATGAAAGAAAACTTGTCCGGAATGATTTTTCGCAAAAATAAGAAAATTTTATTTTGTCATGAAAGTCAATAACAAAGGAGCTATACTCCATTGAAGTTGGACTATATTTCAGAAAATGTAATAAATTTCTTGCACACATTTTCGGTAAATTAGTTGTTGTTAGAAAGTTAATTTGGTGTTTTCGGGCATTTTCGGGTCCGATTGAGCTATAAGAACCTCAGCGAATAATAGTGTATCACTTATACATTATTAGGGCGCGTTAGAAACTTTATAAAAGCGATATTTCGTAAGTGTTTAGAGTTTACTAAAAGTGAAAAGTTTTTATTAGATGTAAGGTACTATATTAGTAAGATAAAAATAGTAACTCTCGGTTTAAGTGTCGAAACTAAATTTAAAACCCTATAGTTTGCGAAATCACGTTTTGACTAACTAAATTATAAACCAAGCATATGCGGGTGATGTTCACTTTTAAAAAATAGTTTGTGCATCATTTCATTTTATTTCGCTTGCATTATTCTAAATCGACCTATAAATTAAATAGGTTGTATACCGGAAATATTGTGATGACTTTCCTTTGTTGATTTACCAAAAATCAATACAATTACTATAGGTGAGTTTATAGCCCCGTTTTACTTGTTTATCACTATTTTACAAATCTCGAGGTGAGATACATGACTTGTTTTACATTTGGACGCAAGTACTCTTTTAAACGATTACGGATTTGCCTAAGTAGATTTAACCCATATTTCCCACTATCATGAACTGTTAATTACTTTTTGTAAGCGCAAGTGTTATAAATAGATCTATTTGGGATTGACATCCCCGTTCGGGTAAGTAGCGGTTACTAGGTTCGGAGGACCGAAGTAACGAACGTATACCATGTCTAACTTTAGATGTTGCGGGTTGAACATCTACAAGGGCACATTCTTTAAATTAATTTGCACACATACATTGTTGTAGCTTCAGTGTCATGAGCTTAGTGAACTCGTAATTACTTTTTGTGATATTGTATGTGTTACATTATTGCACACTTTGAAAACTTGTGGTCCCACATTTATACTTACGTAAACTTATAAACTCACCAACTTTATGTTGACACTTTTAAGCATGTATTTCTTAGATCAGTAACTGCATGCTACATGGATAGCGTTTTGGAGCATCATATTTGAGTCACATTTTGCGGTCTCATCTCACAAAAGATTTACTGCATTACTTTAGAATGTTTGGTTATGTATTAAAATCTTTACGTTTCTATATAAGTGAACTCTTGAAACTTGGTGCTTTTGTTAAACCTCGAAATGAAATCAAATGTTATCTTTTAAATAACTCATTTAGAGGTCATTCTTTATGTATCTTATGCTTATGTATTATGAAGTAACGCCCCCGGTTACCTTTTCGTTGCCACATATTTTGTAGGTGTTACAAAATATGTCATGATTAAACAAAAAACAAAATGAATGATGAGTTTGGATATAAAGAAGTGGTTTTTTCCGTAATGCTTGACCAGCATAAAATTGCAGACAATTAAAATATGTAGAAAAGTGCCCAGTGCAAGAGCAAAAATGTTGATGGAAGCGATGCCATCAAAGAGTGATAATGTATTGAAGAAGAAAAGCAAGAAAATGTCATCACGGTCTAGAAAAGATTATAGCCGATCAAGTGATCAGTTTAAGTATCAAGACACCTAAATCACCCGTAATTTGGCTACCAATAGTTTTCGCTGAATGAGTAAGTTTGCTGATGTTATAAGCAGGGCTAAAAAGGTTAGAGTTGTTGTGAAGGGGGGCTTTGGGCTCCATGTGTAGTCTCGTTTTCTTTACTTGGGCACACACTATTAATTGGTAGGTTCTTTTTGTTAATGAGTAACCAAGCTAGTGTCATCCTTGTAACTTAATGATGCGCGGTCGTCATAGGACTTCTATACAAGAAGTTTTACAGCTCCCTAGGCAATGCACCAAATCGTTGCAGTGTAGTATGGGTAAGACTCGGGGTTGTTTATCGTTCACTCGAGAAATAGGTTGGGAAGGCTTGATCACGGTCTAATAGAATTCTAAAAGTTGA
>BQNB010117898.1:0-21094 GCA_026074375.1 Tanacetum coccineum
TAAATTGCCAAGCAGTTTAGCATTTAGTATTGTTAGTTAAGTTAAGCTCTCTACCATCCTTATGAGCTTATTTTGAGCTTGTTTCTTAAGTTTTAAAAATTCTGTCTTTATTAAAGTTGGTTGTTTACAGCTTATTTATAAGCTGTGGAAAAAAGTTTTTTTTTTAAAAAGCAAAAAGAGGAAGGTGGAAGTCCAAGGTGAGCAGGGCTCGAACCCTAGACCTCAACACCCTCAACCCTCTTAACACACACACTCTTTACCGCTGCGACCTTGGTACTTTTTCGTTATAAGTCTCAAGTGGTTTGTATTTAAGGGCTTTTTAGCCCTTAAGCTTTTCAGCCCTTTTGGGCTTATTTACAGCTTATTTATAAGCTGTTTTTCATAGTTATTATTTTTCTTGCATTCTTCATAGCGTAAAGTATTTTCTTGCATTTTTTCAGCTTTTTACAATTTCGTTTAGTATTTTTTATAATTAATTTAGATAAAATCCATTTTTACTTCATAATAAATTTAATAAAAGTCAAAAAAATCTAATTCTTTTTTAGAAAATTTTCTTTTATCAAATAGGACTTAGGAAAATTAGATTTGATTTTGTAGAGTTAAAAATTTAGATTTTGATTTTTTAAAGAACGGGATTGAATCCTGTTAACGTTTTTCGTGTTTTTAAGCTTAAATCACTTTCGTTTTTGGTCTAGTTTTCTATTTTCTTACATTTTAGGCACTTAGGGTTTATTAAAATTTAAAAAGTCATTTTAGGATTAATTTTTAGTAATTTAGGTTTTTAGACGCGTTTTTAGGATTCTCGTTTGCATTTTTAGTTTAAATTTGTGTTGCCTTGATTGTTTTTAGTGTAGATTGCATTAATTTTCCTGTAGATTTAGAAAACCAATCAAAATCTTGTTGAATTCAAACATCAAATTTCAAACCGACTCTCGACTTTCCATTGCATTCCTCGTTGGGGATAAACGACCCGGTAATATTATATACTACTCGGATTTTATTGATTTTCTTTCTTTAAACCTTTTCAATGGTAACTTGATTTGGTTTGGTTAATATAAGTAGTAGTAATATTATATTATTATTTGTATTATACCTATATTGATTTAAAGAAACCACCCGGGCAAAAAGTCAAACCCAGTGAGAAACATTACAAACTCGGTTAAAAAAGTCAAACCCGGTTAAAAACATTACAAACCCGGCCAAAAAAAGTCAAACCCGGTTAGGTACATTACAAACCCAATGAGAAACATTACAAACTCGGTCAAAAAAAGTTAAATCCAGTTGGAAACATTACAAACCCAGCCAAAATAAGTCAAACCTAGTGAGAAACATTACAAACCCGACCAATAAAAAGTTAAACCCAGTGAGAAACATTACAAACCCGATCAAAAAAGTCAATCCTGGTTTGAAACATTACAAACGAGGCAAAAAAATGTCAAATCCAGTGAGAAACATTACACACCGGGCTAAAAAAGTCAAACTCGGTGAAAACATTACAAACCCGGTAAAAAAAAGTCAAACCCAGTGAGAAACATTATAAACCAAGGCCAAAAGAAGTCAAACCCGGTGAGAAACATTACAAACCCGGTCAAAAAAAGTTAAACCTGGTGAGAAACATTACAAAGCCGCCCAAAAAATGTCAAACTCGATGATTGCATTACAAACCCGGCCAAAAAAGGTCAAATCCAGTGAGAAACATTTAAAACCCGACCAAAAAACTCAAACCAAGTAAGAAAATATTACAAACCCGACCAAGAAAAGGTCGAACCCAATGACAAACATTACAACCCGACAAAAAGTCAAATCTGGTTGGAAACATTACAAAAGCGGCCAAAAAAGTCAAACCCAGTGAGAAATATTACAAACCCGGCCAAAAAAAGTCAAACCCGGTGATTACATTACAAACCCGACCATAAGAAGTCAAACCCGGTGATAAACATTACAAACCCGGCGAAAAGTTAAACCCAGTGAGAAACATTACACACCCGGCCAAAAGAAGTCAAACCCGGTGAAAACTTTACAAAACCGGTCAAAAAAAGTCAAACCCAGTGAGAAACATTACAAACCCCTCCAAGAAAAGTCAAACTTGGTGAGAAACATTATAAACCCGACTATAAAAAATAAACCCGGTGAGAAACATTACAAAACCAGCAAAAAAAGTCAAACACGATGATTGCATTATAAACCCAGCCAAAAAAAGTCAAACTCGGTGAGAAACATTACAAGCCCATCAAAAAAGTCAAACCCAATGAAGAACATTACAAACTTGTCCAAAACAAAGTCAAACCCAGTGAGAAACATTACAAACCAGGCCAAAAAAGTCAAACCCAGTAAGAAATATTACAAACCCTACCAAAAAGGCCGAACCTAGTAACGGACATTACAAATCCTATCCAAAAAAGTCAAACCCAGTCAGAAACATTACAAACTCGACCAATAAAAAGTTAAACCCAGAGAGAAATATTACAAACTCGACCAAAAAAGTCAAACCCAGTGACAAACATTAAAAACCCAGACAAAAAAGGTCAAACCCAATGACAAACATTACAAACCCAGTCGAAAAAAGTCAAACCCAGTGAGAAACATTACAAACCCGGGAAAAAAAAAGTCGAACCATGTGAGAAACATTACAAACCCTGTCAAAAAGAGTCAAATCCAGTTAGAAACATTACAAACCCGACCAAAAAAGGTCAAACCTAGTGACAAATATTACAAACCAGGCCAAAAAAGTTAAACCCAGTTTGAAATATTACAAACCAGGCCAAAAAAATGTCAAACCCGGTGAAAAACATAAACCCGGTCAAAAAAGTCAAACCCGGTTAGAAATATTACAAACCCGGGGAAAAAAGTCAAACCACGTGAGAAACAATACAAACCCGGTCAAAATAGTCAAATCCGGATGGAAACATTACAAACCCGACCAAAAAAAATCAAACCCAGTGAGAAATATTACAATTTCGGCCAAAAAACATAAAACCCAATGAGAAATATTACAAACTCGGTCAAAAAAAAATTAAACCCATTGAGAAACATTACAAACCAGACCAAAGGAAGTCGAACCCAGTGAGGAACATTACAAACCCGTCCATAAATATTCAAACCCGATGAGAAACATTACAAACCCGACCAAAAAATGTCATACCCGGTGATTACATTACAAACCCGAGCAAAAAAGTCAAACCCAGTGAGAAACATTACAAACTCTTTTAAAAAAAGTCAAACCCGGTTAGAAACATTACAAACCCGGTCAAAAAAAAGTCAAATCCGGTAGGAAACATTACAAACCCGGCCAAAATAAGTCAAACATAGTGAGAAACATTACAAACCCGACCAATAAAAAGTTAAACCCAGTTAGAAACATTACAAACCCGGCCAAAAAAATTCAAACCCACTGACAAACATTAAAAGCCCGACCAAAAAAAGGTCTAGCCCAGTGACAAACATTACAAACCCGGTCAAAAAAGTCAATCCTGGTTTGAAACATTACAAACGAGGCAAAAAAAAGTCAAATCCAGTGAGAAACATTACACACCCAGCTAAAAAAAGTCAAACTTGGTGAAAACATTACAAACCCGGTAAAAAAAGTCAAACCCAATGAGAAATATTACAAACCCCGGCCAAAAGAAGTCAACCCCGGTGAGAAACTTTACAGACCCGGTCATAAAAAGTTAAACCCGGTGAGAAACATTACAAAGCCGCCCAAAAATGTCAAACTCGATGATTGCATTACAAACCCGGCCAAAAAAGGTCAAACACAGTGAGAAACATTACAAACCAGACCAAAAATCTCAAACCAAGTAAGAAAATATTACAAACCCAACCAAGTAAAGGTCGAACCCAATGACAAACATTACAACCCGACAAAAAAGTCAAATCTGGTTGGAAACATTACAAAAGCGGCCAAAAAAGTCAAACCCAGTGAGAAACATTACAAACCCGGTCAAAAAAATTTAACCCAGTCAGAAACATTACAAACCCGGCCAAAAAAAGTCAAACCCGGTGATTACATTATAAACCCGACCATAAGAAGTCAAACCTGGTGATAAACATTACAAACCCGACCAAAAAAATTGAACCCAGTGAGAAACATTACACACCCAGCCAAAAGAAGTCAAACCCGGTAAAAACTTTACAAAACCAGTCAAAAAAAGTCAAACCCAGTGAGAAACATTACAAACCCGTCCAAGAAAAGTCAAACCCGGTGAGAAACATTATAAACCCGACTATAAAAAGTCAAACTCGGTGAGAAACATTACAAAACCGACAAAAAAATGTCAAACCCGGCGATTGCATTATAAACCCAGCCAAAAAAGTCAAACCCTGTGAGAAACATTACAAACCCGGCCAAAAAAGTCAAACCCAGTAAGAAATATTACAAACCCTACCAAAAAAGGCCGAACCTAGTAACGAACATTACAAATCCTGTCAAAAAAAGTCAAACCCAGTCAGAAACATTACAAACTCGACCAATAAAAAGTTTAACCCAGAGAGAAATATTACAAACTCGACCAAAAGAGTCAAACCCAATGACAAACATTAAAAACCCAGACAAAAAAGGTTAAACCCAGTGACAAACATTACAAACCCAGTCGAAATAAGTCAAACCCGGTGAGAAACATTACAAACCCGGGAAAAAAAAGTCGAACCATGTGAGAAACATTACAAACCCTGTCAGAAAGAGTCAAATCCAGTTAGAAACATTACAAACCTGACTAAAATAAGTCAAACCCAGTCATAAACATTACAAACCCGGCCAATAAAAAGTTAAACCCAGTGAGAAACATTACAAACCTGGCCAAACAAATTCAAACCCAGTGACAAACATAACAAACCCGACCAAAAAAACATCAAACCTAGTGACAAATATTACAAACCAGGCCAAAAAAGTCAAACACGGTTTAAAATATTACAAACCAGGCCAAAAAAATGTCAAACCCGGTGAAAAACATAAACCCGGTCAAAAAAGTCAAACCCGGTTAGAAACATTACAAACCCGGGGAAAAAAGTCAAACCATGTGAGAAACATTACAAACCCGGTCAAAATAGTCAAATATGGTTGGAAACATTACAAACCCGACAAAAAAAAAATCAAACCCAGTGAGAAATATTACAAACTCGGCCAAAAAACGTAAAACCCTGTGAGATATATTACAAACTGGTCAAAAAAATTAAACCCATTGAGAAACATTACAAACCAGACCAAAGGAAGTCGAATCCAGTGAGTAACATTACAAACCCGTCCATAAATATTAAAACTCGGTGAGAAACATTACAAACCCGACCAAAAAATGTCGTACCCGGTGATTACGTTACAAACCCGAGCAAAAAAGTCAAACCCAGTAAGAAACGTTACAAACTCGGTTAAAAAAGGCAAACCCAGTTAGAAACATTACAAACCCGGCCAAAAAAAGTTAAACCCGGTTAGGTACATTACAAACCCAATGAGAAACATTACAAACCCGGTTAAAAAATGTCAAATCCAGTTGGAAACATTATAAACCCGGCCAAAATAAGTCAAACCTAGTGAGAAACATTACAAACCCGACCAATAAAAAGTTAAACCCAGTGAGAAACATTACAAACCCGGCCAAAAAAAGTCAAACCTAGTGACAAACAATACAAGCCCGACCAAAAAAGGTCAAACCGAGTGACGAACATTACAAACCCAGTCAAAAAATTCAATCCTGGTTTGAATCATTACAAACGAGGCATAAAAGTCAAATCCAGTAAGAAACATTACACACCCGGCTAAAAAAAGTCAAACTCGGTGAAAACATTACAAACCAAGTAAAAAAAAGTCAAACCCAGTGAGAAACATTACAAACCCCGGCCAAAAGAAGTCAAACCCGGTGAGAAACATTACAAACCCGGTCATAAAAAGTTACACCCGGTGAGAAACATTACAAAGCCACCCAAAAAATGTCAAACTTGGTGATTGCATTACAAACCCGGCCAAAAAAGGTAAAACCCAGTGATAAATATTACAAACCTGACAAAACAAAGTCAAACCCAGTGAGAAACATTACAAACCCGGCCAAAAACTCAAAGCCAATAAGAAAATATTACAAACCCGACCAAAAAAAGGTCGAACCCAATGACAAACATTACAACCCGACCAAAAAAGTCAAATCCAGTTGGACACATTACAAAAGCGGCCAAAAAAGTCAAACCTAGTGAGAAACATTACAAACCCGGTCAAAAAAAGTTTAACCCAATGAGAAACATTACAAACCCGACCAAAGGAAGTCAAACCCTGTGAGGAACATTACAAACCCGTCCATAAAAAGTCAAACCCGTTGAGAAACATTACACACCCAGCCTAAAGAAGTTAATCCCGATGAAAACATTACAAATCCGGCCAAAAAAGTCAAACCCGTTGAGAAACATTACAAACCCGTCCAAAAGAAGTCAAACCCGGTGAGAAATATTACAAACCCGATCATAAAAATTCAAACACAGTTTGAAACATTACAAACCTGACCAAAGGAAGTCAAACCCAGTGAGGAACATTACAAACCCGTCCATAAAAAGTTAAACCCGGTGAGAAACATTACAAACCCTACAAAAAATGTCATACCCGGTGATTACATTACAAACTCGGGCAACTAATGTGCGGTTGTCGTAGGACTTCTACACGAGAAGTTTTACAACTCCCTAGGCAGTGCACCTAATCGTTGTAGTGTAGTAACATTTCGACTTTAGTTGAGATTGTTTCTAAAAAAGTTGTCACTCCCTGCTCTGTTAAAGACGGTTGAGGGAATTTGTGTTATCTTGTAGCGCGGCCTCATCATGCTTGGTACAAATTGTCCTATACCGATAACAATCAATCTAGTGTTTGTGCGGCAACGGGTACTTACAATCAAGTTAATCCTCAAAACCGTGTTAGTAACCAAATGGCACCACCTGGTTTTGCTCCGGTGCAAAACAATGGTCAAAATAGGTATAATAATAATCAAGGTCAAGGGAATAATTTTAATCGGGGAAGTAATTTTCATGGTAATCAAGGTTTTCAAGCTCAAATCAATCATGCTCCAAAATTTTAAAATCAATGATTTCAAAATCAACCTTTTCAAGTGCCTAATAATCAACAAGAGACTTCAAATGAGTTTTAAATTACAAGAGATCTAATGACCAAATGATGAGAAACATGCAAAATCAAATCAACTGGTTAAAAGGAGACTTTAAGAATGAAATTCAAAACACGATGAAGACTCAACAAGCCGTCTTGATGAACCAACAAAATATTTTTCAAACTAACTTGCAAAATATGTTAAGTGGATTTTTTCAAAACCAAACCTCAACTTCGGGTACTCTTCTGAGTAATACCATTCCAAACCCGAAGGGTGAGATGAAAGTAATCACTACTCGAAGTGGTGTTGCTTATGAGGGACCCTCGATTCCTACTAATCCTTCTCCTAAAAAGGTAGTAGAACAAGAAACCGAGGAGATGACGGATAAAGAGCAATCAAATTTCTAAGGAAGTACCGCTCACATCCCACCTCCGATTAACCCCATTCCGATTTTGGAACCTGACGTTCCAAAGACTTTACCTAAGCCGAATATTCCATATCCTTCGAGACGTAATGATCAAAAATCCAGTGATATAGCTTCGAATCAAATGGAGAGATCTTTCAAATTTTTCAAGATTTGCGCTTTCGACATTAGGCTTCTGCGGATGCTTTACTTTTGGATGCAAAGATTTGTCCTACGGATTAAGGTTTGCTCATGAATAAGGAAAAATTGTTTGAGTTAACTAAGATACCGTTGAACGAGAATTGTTCGGCGATGCTCCTCAAAAAGCTTCCCGAAAAGTTTGGAGATCCCGGTAAGTTTCGTATACCATGTGATTTCTCAGGAATGGATGTATGTCACGCCTTGGCCAATCTTGGCGTGAGCATAAATCTTATTCCCCTTTCTATTTGGAAAAAGCTTTCTTTACCCGAACTTACACCAACTCGAATGACTTTAGAATTAGCGGATCAATCGATTACTCGTCCTAAAGGAGTCACCGAAGACGTTTTTGTTAAAGTGGGGAAGTTTTACTTTCCTACCGACTTTGTTGTTGTTGATTTTGAAGCCGATCCTCGAGTACCTCTCATTCTTGGGAGATCCTTTTGGAGGGCCGGTCGTGCCTTAATTGATGTTTATGGAGAAGAAATAACCTTTTGGGTTGATAACGAAGCTATAACTTTTAATCTAGATCAAACTATGAGATACTCCTTTACAAATGATAAGTCAGTAAACTGAATTGACATCATTGATGTAGTTTGTGAGGAGTATGCTCCGGAATTGCTAGGATTTTCTAATAATAGTTCTTCAGGTGGCAATCCTACCCCGACATCTGAGCCGTTTACTTCCGAATTCATTTTGGAAGAAATCAAAGCTTTTCTTAAGGATGACTCAATTTCACTTGAAATTGATCATGCCGATAGCGATCCAGAGGAAGATATTTGTTTGATCGAAAAATTTGTTGGTATAAATGAACCCCGTTTTCAACTTCCTCCGATGGACCTAAAGCAAAGTGAAATGACCAAGGCAAAATCTTCAATTGAAGAGCCTCCGGAATTAGAGTTAAAATATTTACCGTCTCATTTGGAATATGCTTACTTATAAGGAACTGAAAAGTTACTCGTAATTATTGCAAAAGGTTTAAAAGATGATGAAAAAGAAGCTCTCTTAAAAGTGCTTAAATATCATAAACGGGCCATTGCTTGGAAAATCATCGACATCAAGGGTATCGACCATCATTTTTGTACACACAAAATCTTGATGGAGGACGATTACAAACCTATGGTTTAAAGTCAAAGACGGGTTAACCTAAAAATTCACGAGGTAATAAAAAAGGAGGTCCTAAAACTTCTTGATGCCGGAATGATTTACCCGATCTCTGACAGCCCATGGGTTAGCCCCGTGCACTGTGTTCCCAAGAAAGGTGGTATAACCGTTGTTGATAATAAAGAAAATAAATTAATTCCAACACGTTTAGTTACCGGGTGGAGGTGGTTGTATTCGAGACTATAGAAATTTAAAATTATGCGACTCGGAAAAGATCATTTTCATTACATTTTGGATCAAAATGTTAGAAATATTTAACCGGAAATGAGTTTTATTGTTTTCTAGATGTATTTTCGGGGTATTTTCAAATACCAATAGATCCCCAAGACCAAGAGAAAACTACTTTCACATGCCCGTATGGAACTTTCGCGTACCGTCGCATGTCATTTGGTTTGTGTAATGCTCCTGGTACATTCCAACGGTGTATGATGGCCATATTCCATGATATGATCGAAATGACTATGGAAGTGTTTATGGATGATTCCTCGGTTTTTAGGGGGTATTTTTAATTCATGCCTCTCCAATTTAGAAAAGATGCTAAAACGGTGTGAAGACACAAATTTAGTTCTAAATTGGGAGAAGTGCCAATTTATGTGTAGAGAAGGAATTGTGTTAGGTCATAAAATTTTCGAGTCAGGAATTGAGGTCGATCATGCTAAAGTCGATGTTATCGCTAATCTCCCTCACCCGACTATCGTAAAAGGTGTTAGGAGTTTCCTAGGTCATGCCGGTTTTTACTGACGTTTTATCCAAGACTTTTCCAAAATAGCTAGACCTATGACTCATCTTCTTGAGAAGGAAACACCGTTTGTGTTTTCTAAGGATTGTATTGATGCTTTCGAGACTCTTAAAAAGAAGCTTACCGAAGCTCCGATCTTAGTTGTCTCAGATTGGAACCTACCTTTCGAAATTATGTGTGATGCAAGCGACTTCGCGATTGGTGAGGTTTTGAGACAATGAAAGATGAAGCACTTTCAACCTATACATTATGCTAGTAAGACAATGACCGAAGCTCAAATTCATTACACCACGACGGAGAAAGAAATGCTTGCCGTAGTGTATGCTTTTAAACATTTTTGGCCATATCTTGTCTTATCTAAAAGCACAGTATATACGGATCACTCGTCTTTAAAATACCTTATGAATAAACAAGATGCCAAGCGAGCGGGTTGATCGGTGGGTTCTTCTCCGTACAAGAGAATTTGAATATCACATCTGTGAATAAAGGAAATTAAGAACTCGCGGGATCTTCCGATCATTTATCTTGACTTGAGCATCCTCATAGGATGCGTTAGAAAATAAAGAACTAAAATGAAAATTTTCATTTTTTAGGAGGACTCTGGTAAAATTTCTAGTGAATTACCACATATGTCTTTTGGGGACTAGCAAATTTCCATGCGGGAATTTTATCGTCCAAGGAATTGAAAACTCAACAAAAGAAGAAGTTTTTCAAGGACGTTAAACATTACTTTTGGGACGATCCCTATCTTTTTCGTATTTGTGCGGATCAAATCATTCGACGATGTGTGCATGGGCAAGAAGCTAATGATATCCTTAAAGCTTGTCATGAAGGACCCACCGGGGGCCATCATAGTGCCAATCTCATCGCTCGAAAAGTATTTGATGCCGGGTTCTTTTGGCCGACCATATATCAAGATGCCCATACTATGATCAAATCTTGTGATACGTGTCAAAGGACAAGCAAAATTGCACACGAGATGAAATGCCTCCAAAACGCTATTCAAGTTTCGTGAAATCTTCGATGTATGGGGTATCGATTTTATGGGACCATTTCCATCTTCACGAGGAAATAAATACATCCTCGTAGCCGTTGACTATCTTTCAAAATGGGTGGAAGCGAAGGCGCTCAGCACAAATGATGCACGAGTAGTAGTTAAGTTTTTGAAATCTCTTTTCGCCCGATTTGGAACACCTAGAGCTATTATAAGCGATCGTAGGACCCATTTTTGTAATGATCAATTTGCTAAAGTAATGTCTAAGTATGTGGTCAACTCACCGTCTTAGATGGGGGCGGGGGTACCCGTCTTATTACACTCAAAACGATTTCAACGTTGCGGTAAGTAGACGTTGTCCATCGCAGTTTGAAACATATTCTAGAAAGGACGGTTGGAGAAAACCATGCCTCGTGGTCCGACAAACTAGATGACGCTTTATGGGCATTTCGTACCACTTTTAAAACACCAATTGGTTGTACGCCTTACAAGTTAGTGTACGGAAAGTCTTGCCATTTACCTATCGAGTTAGAGCATAAAGCATATTGGGCTTTGAAACATGCTAATTTCGATCTTACAAAACGAGGGGTGGTTGACATCAAATAGCTTCAACTTAATTAACTGAATGAGCTTCGTGATCAAGCTTCGAGATTCTCTTGATATATAAGAGAGGACGAAAGTAGAGCTTCACGACTCAAGATCAAAAACCGCATTTTCAATGTTGTGTGATCGTAGTTTATTACTCTTCTAACTCTGTCTAAAGATATTTCGAGGAAGCTTAAAACTCGTTGGTCGGGACTTTCACCATCACCAAAAATTTTTCCATACGGAAACCATCGAGTTATCTCAACCGATGGTCAACTTTAAGGTGATTGGTCATCATTGTGAAGCATTACTTTCGGCGGGGACTTACCACCCAAGGTAGTTCCAGGATTCTCAAAAATTTCTCCAAGGACGAAAAATTTTCGGGGATCGAGTCAAGAGTATGTAACTTTGTTACCAAAAACAAAGCGCTTCATGGGAGGCACCCTATGCTTATCCTATTTTCTTCTTTCTTATTTCTAATGTGATGTGAGAAGGCTTGTACTCTTTCGATTCTTGTGCTTGTGATTATTTGTAGGATTGACCCAAATTTTTTAAAGACTTTGTTGTTATTATTGTGTTTGGTGTTTTGCTCCCGGTCAACTCGAGCTTCCTAGGCCTTTGCTTGCCATTAGTTTGGGGAAATCCGATATCCTAAAAATTATTAATCGCTAACATTTATCTTTTAGCATACTTGATAAACGGCTTGAGATTTTTGTGATACTTTCTCCATGCTCGGGTTATGCATTCGACTTTTTGAGTTTTCTAGTATGGGGGCTATAAAGCTTAGATAGGAAAACATTGAGGACAATGTTACTTTTAGTATGGGGTAATTAGGTATATCTTCGATTATGATCCATTGTTCGGGTTTTTATGTTCTAAATTAATAATTAAATTAACACGAGTCCGCAGCGGAATAAATGGTCACGTGTTAGTACACATATAATTAACAAGATAGAAAAACATGTACTTTTAGAACGAAACGATACACCGTTTTATTTAAAGGTAACCGTATACACCGTCTTCATATACGCTGTGTGTATAAATACCGTGCTCGAAACCACAGAATTAAAAGTATGATTCCTCTAAGCCTTCCACACCCACTATACGTTCTTTAGCAAACAAATTAAGTATGCTAGAGTATCTAGTATTGTATCAAGCAATAAAAAACCACCACGTTCTCTAGAAATCACGATTGAAACCCTTTGTCTGGTTTTTCCCTGAATCCGAACCAACACAAGAACCAAAACCCTTTTGAGTTTTGGTTGATCGATTAAACAAAAGAGATGGAGAGAGATTTAGGGATTATATTTTCAAGGTACATTTAACAATGAATCCCTTAACCTTTATTTATAGGCTAAATTCCTTGTCCTTACAAGGAAAACCCTCTCACCTTCTTAATAGGGGTTTATGGCCAATTAAAAAGAAAACCGTTACTTTCTTTTCCTTAAATGCCATATTAATAACTCATTAAATATTTACTTTAACTATTTAACATAAGTTATGCTTATCACATAAATATATTACATTTAATATATTTCTTTAATTTTTTTACGTATTAACGGCGTGCGTTCACCCTTAGGCTCGAATAAATATCCGGACATATATTAATTTATAATTGGACATATTCCAACAGCTCCCACTTGGACATGTATAATAGTATAATAACATTGGTAAGCGTCTAGCAACACGCCAATGCTCACTGAAACATCCGAGTGTGGTTTCACAGGCTAATCTGATGAACAATTGATTTATGTATTTACGATCCCTTTGTTTCCGATACCGTTGTTTTAATTGGATATGGATCAATGTCCATTCCATATTTAACGATTTGATTTCTCCATATATGAAGTAATTCAAGTATTTACTGAAAATCAATGAGACATATCTTCTTGAGTTTTCAGGTACGGCCATACACACATCTGATTATTTCTATGAGGGGCCCAGTGGTATCTTCTTCAACAATTTGAAGGAACAAATTCTATATTGACTACAAGTGTCCAGTCATCATGTGGCATAAACCATTCTGACAAAGCCCTTATTAGTCACCTTATTCAGGACAACTTAAACTAATATCAAGAAGGAATATCCACATATGCTAAACCTACTTGCATCTCAAGTCTAAGGATTTATGTAAATAAAATCACGTACAAGATTCACTTGATGACGTCGATCCATAAAGTGTATCTTTGTGGCGGGGAAATCCAATATTCATCTTATGAATATCATGTGAGTTTGGTGGACTTATCCTTAATATCTGTAATATCACATATCTATAATATCACCAATCACTCAGAATTGTCTTAGTTTAACAATATTCCCATATTGTTAATCGACAACGGATTAATTTTAGAATAATACATTTATTATTCATGGATTTAAACATGCAAATACATGACACAATTTATAATATAAAATAACAAAATACAATGTTATCATTATCATAAAATAAATCGTTTTTTCATTCCTATCCAAATACTAAAACACAGATTACATGAAACTACTAGCAGGACGAAGCCCAATGCCCTTCGGTTTGGATGTTGGTAAGCTTTCTAATTTGATAAAGCCTTTGTAAAAGACAGATAGATTAGTTATCTGTCGTGAACTTTAAGTATTCTTATTTCGCCCAGTTCAAACACACTCGCGAACATATAATGATATCTCTTTGATAGTTGTCCTGGCGCCTTTCTGAACTCCCGGTTCATTAGCATAATGAACTGCAGCTGAATTGTCGCAGTACATATTCAAAGGTTCATTTATCGTTGGTACAATACCAAGCCCTGAGATAAATTTCCTAATCCAAACAGCTTCCATGGCAGCTTCTGACGCAGCTATGTATTCACGATTCAGTAGCAGACATTGCAGTTGGTTACTTTGCTTGGAGCTCTTCCAATCCACTGCGCCTCCATTCAAAATGAAAACATATCCTGTCTGAGACTTAGTGTCATCTCTATCAGTCTCGAATCCAGCATCGCAATAGCATTCAACTCTAAGTTCTGTGCTAGGATTTCCACCATAAACCAAGAACATATCTTTAGTATTTCTTAAATACTTAAGAATGTTTTTCACAGCAGTCCAGTGAGGTTCACCAGGTTCTGTTGAAATCGCTTGTCTTATTTTAACACTTTGCAGCGAACGCAAACATCAGGTCTGCTGCACCTAACCGCCCATAATGATGGACCCTAAGCCATAAGCATAAGGTGAGGGATACTACATTCTTCATGCGATTCACCTCATTAGGTGTTTGAGCACCTTGTGATTTGTTCAAGTCAAGTCTTTCTTGCATGGGGATATGACCACGTTTGGAATTATCCATTTTATATCTCTTCAAGATCTTATCCATGTAAGCATTTTGACAAAGTCCAATTAATCGCTTTGATCTATCCCTATAGATGTTGATTTCCAGAATAAATCTGTTCCTCACAAATTTCCTTCATGGCAAAAACACTTTCAGACATTTCCTTTACACTTTGTAAAATAGGAATGTGATTTCCATGATGATTATGTTCATCAACATACAGATGAGGAATGTAACCATTTCTCCCCTAGCCTTTGATATACACTTGGCCTCATCAGATTTTGAGTTAAATCCAACCATTTTGAGTTCCTCATCAAAACTTTGATTCCAGCTTCTTGATGCTTGCTTAAGACCATAAATGGGATCTTTGAAGTGCTTACTTTCTGGGTTGATTAGGTTCAACCAAAAACTTCAGGGTGCCACACATATAGATGTCTTCATCAAGGTAACCCATTTAAGAAGGCTGTTTCTAAATCCATTTGCCTTATCTCTTAATATAGTATGCTGCTATAGATATGTGTATTCTAATAGCTCTAATGTCCAGCGGACAGGTGAGACCGTTTCTTCATAATCAACCCCGTAGAGTTGAGATGTAACCCTTTGCTAAGACAGAGCTTTATAGACGGGACAATACCATCTCCTTGTCAGTCTTTTTCTTAAAAAGCCACCTGATCCTTAACGGTCTTACAACCAGGAGGAAGGTTTCGACCAGGACCCCTACCATAATTGTCCATCATGGAGAATTGTATTTCCGCATTCATAGCTTCAATCTCCAATTATTTAGATTCTGGAATCCAACATTTTGGCGGCTTTATAGCTAGCGGGTTCATTATGATCCGCCTAGATATGCTCTCACCTCTATATTTAGAATAAGCGTTTGGAGCTCGATGCGGTCTTTCGGACCCTACAATGCAGAATCGAATCACTTCTCTTGTGGTGGTTCAAAAAACTCCACCTCTTGAGGAAATGATTGCTAGTATTTCAGAAGGTGTTGTATCTTCCTTCTTCGTGAATTTCTCTCAGAATTACGCCCTTCCCACTAATTTCTTGACTTATGAGACGCTTCTCAAAAGAATTTCAGCTTATCTTGCAACAAATTTTGTTTTCAAGGGTGGGAAATTAGATAATAGTAAACCCATCGTTTCCATTTGGGTAAATCTTGAAGATCACACTTAACAGATCTTTGTTCGAGTTTGTCAGGCGTATCTCTCTTCACAAGAGCCTCACATCCCCAGACCTTTAAGTAAGACAAGTTTGGAACTTTTCCATACCACAGTTCATATGGTGTCTTATCTACCTTATTAGTTAGAAACCATATTGAGATGCGGTGCTTGCAGACTCTAGAGCATAGAGCCAAAAGGATAAAGGCAGAGTTGTAAGCTTCACATAGATCGCACATATTAGTAAAGTACGGTTTCTCCTCTCAGACATCCATTATGTTGTGGTGTGTATGGAGGAAGTAAGCTGTTTGAACAAATTCATTAGCTTTTAGATAACTTTTAACTCTGGCTATGTATTCGCCACCACCGATCTGGATCGTATAGCCTTAATGGTCTTCGGAGTTGATTTTTCAACTTCATTTTTTTTAAAACACTTTGAACGTTTCAAAGACCTCATGTTTATGTTTAAGAAGATAAACATAACCATAACAACTATAATCATCTGTGAATGTAATGAAGTAGCTAGCACCTTGTCTTGACACATGTCTAAGTGGACCACATACATCAGTATGTATTATTTACAAGAAGATCTTTTGCCCTTTCGTTAATTATTGAGGGAAAGGTTTCTTTGTCATCTTTCCAGATAAACAAGATTCGCATTATCATAAGATTCATAATCTGTTGTACTTTAACAGCCTATCTTTTTTCAGCTGTTTAATTCGTATCATGTTTCATATGAAGCAAGAGACAGTGCCATAGATAGTGGAGTCCTAGTTATAGTGACTCTTTTATTGCTAACATATAATTAGAATTACATTTCTGGTATACAAGATCATGCTATCAATTTCATAAATACCAATAGAGGAACAAACATTAAAATAAAAACAACCATTCTTTGAAACTGGAAATTCCCAATCCGTAAACATTGAAACCAAATCCATTGTCAACTAAAGAGAAACTGAAATACACCTCTAGTTATAGTTGGTGCATCAATGGACAATTTACGTCTAAACAAATCACAAGGGCCTATTAGGTAAAACTAAGTCAAAACTTTGATTGCTTCTACTTGGCATGACACCATTGGCCCTTACGTACAGTAAAGACGATCTTGTTTCAGCTTCTTTTCAATCCTAAATCCCTGTTTTGGTGTTACAAATAAATAGCTACCAAACTTAGTGTCATACACACTGGATTTAGTAGGAAAAGAAAATAATTCTATTATGAAGACATCTGAAGAACTGGCAGTGCCAACTTGCTTCTTCTTCTTAATCAACTCAGCAAGGTAAGCAGGACAATTCCTCTTACATTGACCTACCTCTATACAGTGGTGGCAGGTGTCATCCTTAGCTGGGTGCTCTTTAGCAGAAGGCTTAGGGTTTTTTAGGCTTAGGGATATAACTAGTTTATCCTTTCCCTTGCCATTAGCTTTACCCTTACCTTTAGATTTAAGCGATTTCTTATTGGATTTCTGGATTTTACCACCTTTAATCATCATTACTTGTGGTGTTTCAGCCTTTTTAGGTAAACCTTTTTTATACTCATTGAGCATAGCATGTAGTTCACCAACTGTCTTCCCCATGTTATGCTTATTGTAGTGAGGCCATTCAAGATTAAACCAACACTAAGCTCTTGTGGGAGCACATAATCAAGACATTCCAGTTCCACATAATTCTTCATCTAATGACATATGGGCCAACTGGTTTTCCCTCATCCAGTTTGCAAGCATGGAAAGTTTGGATCAGGTCAAACCACTCCACTCCAACTTGTTTCTCAAACATGGATTTAAGCTCCTGAAGCATTTCATAATGTGAGGAATTTTCAAATTGTCTTTAAAGTTCAGGAGTCATACTTCCGAGCATAAGACAAGTCACCTCATTATGAATCATATACCGCATTCCACTGCGCAAGTACTCAGAATCGGTAGGTGAAGCAAGAGAAATAGGTTGTTCAATGACAAACAATTTCCTTTCAACTCTCAAGACCATCTTAAGTTAACGAAACCAGTCATTGAAATTATTTCCAGAAATTTCAAACATCGACCTGAAAGCCGAATGGTTTATGTTTTAGATAGGTAGTGCATTTACAAACATAGAAAGTTCAATAATTAGTATTTTTCGATATACTCCTGAAGAAAATTAACTACCACGTTTATATAAATAAACTATTAATTTCCTAAGGTTAGGACCCAACTTGACATACCCCCACCACATCAGTTGATCTGCTAGTGATGGTGTATTCAAAAGGTAATCAACGATTGATAATTCACAACTTTTGCAATTCCTAAACCATATGGGACTTACTTTATTACAATAATATCTAGTAAGCATGTTTCATCCCATCTATGCCACGTGTTAACAGGTCTAACCACAACAACGCTAAGTCGTCCAATTTTAAAACAGTAATTATGTAACACTCACCGTCTCACGGAAAAGCGTATAATTACCTTGTGATTGCAAATCTACATGCGTCTCACGCATAGGTAAAGAGCAGTCTACAAGTGTCTTTTTAATAGATGCAAAAAATTTAGTTGAAAGGGTATTTTATCTTGTCTGTGTGTCAAATATGTACGAAGAAGCATGCATACATCTTCGTATCATTTATTTTAATAAAAACTTTTACTCAATTAAGTTATTATTACGGTGATAAGCTTACTTCCTTGTATCTTATACATAAATAGTAATACTTAAAATTGAAGATTTCAAGTGTGTTTGAATGTAAAGATTTTCTTTTATCGCCTTGGGAAAGATTAAAGAATGATTAAAATTCATTCAAACCCTTGTCCATTCGCGATTTACTAACTGTATACAAGGTAAGATACTAAAACTGTAGTCAGGTATTTATAGGGTAATGGTATCTACAAGACCAAAGTCTTGATGAGTCTCCCCGAACCTTATCCTTGCAACTATATAGTACTTTTGCAAATTACGTCATTGATAAAAATTAAAACTTTAATTTAAAACACATTATGAACTATAAATTGCTAGTCTAATCATGGAAGATTTTACACCGGATGTAAGCCGGATCCATTTTTGACTTTTGCAATATATAGTCCATGATAAATCTTATTTCGATAATCATTAGTCATGTTTATTTTTGTTTTCAGAAAAAACTCTTCTTATTTCTCACAGTCAAGGAACTTAAAATAAAAACAGATAAACATCAACTAAGCTAAATAACATTTTATTTAACACCACTAACATTAAGGCATGCAAACATTCAATTATGATCCTAATTATCTAATATAAACATGCATTTTATTCATATAAGGCTCTTTCGTCCTATAAACTCGGCAACATAGCTACATAAACTTTTATCTATTTTTAGGCCACATTGATTCACTAATAAGGGGTTTTTCCGAATTTATGAATCAAGGATCTTATCAGTTAAAAAAATTATTTAAAGAAATTATGTGTATTTTAATTCATATTTAAAACAAATTCTTTTTAACAATTACAAGATTATCATCTAATATCAATCCATGATAAATTTGCATGATTTTATCATGGATCCTTATAACAATTACAAAAAAAACTTAAAACAATTACAATTAATATATCAAAGTTTTTATATAAAGTTGCATACAACCTAATCCTCGTCTAATTTTTTTATTAACACCTTCAAGATCAAATCTTTTTAACAAAAAACGCCCAACGGGGATCTTAAAACCGCGGGTGATCACCGGAAGCTTCAACTTAATGAACTTAATGAGCTTCGTGATCAAGCATACGATAATTCTTTGATATATAAAGTGAAGACAAAGAAGATTCATGACTCTAAGATTAAAAACCGCATTTTCAATGTTGGTGATCGAGTTTTACTCATCAACTCTCGTCTAAAGATATTCTCGGGAAAGCTTAAAACTCGTTGGTCGGGACCTTTCACCATCACCAAAGTTTTTCCATACGGAACCATCGTGTTATCTCAAACCGATGGTCTAAACTTTATGGTGAATGGTCATCGTGTGAAGCATTACTTCAGAGGGGACATACCACCCAAGGTAGTCCCGGATCTCTAAACTTTCTCCAAGGATGAATGAATTCGGGGATCGTGTCAAGCTATGTGACTCGGTTACCATAAACAACGCGCTTCATGGAAGGCACCCCATGCTTATCCATCTATCTTCTTTCTTATTTCTAATGTGATGTGAGGAGGCTTGTACTCTTCCAATTCTTGTTGTTTGTACTTGTGATTGTTTGTAGGATTGACCCAAAATTTTTGAAGACTCTCGTGTTTGGTGTTTTGTCCTGGTCCACTCGAGCTTCCTAGCCTTTGCTTGCTATTAGTTTGGGGAAATCCGATATCCTAGATTATTATCGACTAACATTTATCTTTTAGCATACTTGATAAACGACTTGAAATTTTTGTGATACTTTCTTCATGCTCGGATTATGCATTCGACTTTTTGAGTTCTAGTATGGGGTTTTTAAGCTTTAGACTAGGAAACATTAAGGACAATGTTTAATTTTAGTATGAGGTAGTATATCTTCGATATGATCTTACCTACTTTTGCCCGTTGTTCTTACGTACCCCGTTTTCCCACAAAATTTTTAAATTTTTAAGTCTTAATATCTAGTTTATTGTTCATATCTATATATATATATATATATATAATATAATATAATATAATATAAAAAAAAAATTTTGTTTGTAGAAAAATATCAAAAAATATAAATAGTTAGTTGAATAAGAAAATAGTTGACACGAATGTAGGCTTTCCGTTGGTGAGAACGAAAAGTAAATTTTGACCCGACCGGTTTATATCTTAGTTTTCTCCTTAACTTCATATAGATTGATTTTTGCTAATCTTTTATACAAGGAGCTATAAAACGCAAGTCTAGTTTGAAAAAGTCAAGACTTTGCAAGTTCCCATAATTGATTTTAAATATGCGAAGATCGATTTATTAGAGTTGAGATTGTTGTCACTCTATGTGACTTGTTAAAGTGCCAATCTTAATTCGTTAGGCTAAGTATTCATGAATTTCTTTATTAGAAATTTTAAATTGTGAAGAACAAGAGATGATAGAGTAGAGTATAAGTTTTGATGCTAAACATAGAATAGTTGGATTTTTTTAAGGCTCATAAGTGTTAATTGTGGCTTTTTCTCCCATTAGCTTGTTTCACCTTTATATATAATTGTTTAATAAATAGAGTTGTGCGGTTTTTTGGTTAATAATTAGTTAATGAAAGTTTTCTTTAGTTCCTTTATGATTAAGATGAGTACACATCAGGAATACTTAATTTGACATACTATATGTATCACAATAATAAATATTTTGCTTATCCCTTAAAGAGCCTTAGGGTATATGGAATGAATGGTGCCTTGCTTAAGTAACCTAATAAAAGCTAAATTTTGGTTGCCTCGATGTGGACTTTAATCTTGATGACAATTGATCTTTTGAAAAGGGCTAGGAGCTAATTATTGCGTTTTTAACCATTACGCTTTATTTTTGGAATTAATAAGTATTGAAATAAAGTCTTAAAGAGCC
>BQNB010117900.1:0-21094 GCA_026074375.1 Tanacetum coccineum
TATCGGTATTGATTAACAGTGATACTAAGGTGGAAATTGTTAGATTTAGTATTCACTTAAGTCAATAGGTTAGGGGGTTTAGTGTAAAGTTAGCTCTAATTATAGCCATATTAGGGTTGTTGGGTTTTTCTACAGCCCAAGCCCATCCTCCTCCTCATCTCTATAAAAGGATGTGAGGGGGAAGGGGTTTTATACTTTTATTATTCCAACCTGTTTGTTCTCCTTCCTCATCTTTATAAAAGGAGGTGAGGGGGGAAGGGGGTTTTTACTTTATTCTTTTCCTTACTCAATAAACATGTAATATTGAGGGTTATATTCTTGTGCATCTTTTCTTTTTCTGTCATACATAATCTGCTGTGTTGTGTTCGTCTTCAAGATCAGATTTATTCCGCACTAGTAACCAGGTTGTAGGGTGATCGAATCTTACAAGTGGTATCAGAGCTCAGGTTCGTAAGTTCTCTGGTTAACTAGGATCGATCAAGAAGAGGTCTTTGTTGTTCGTTTTTTCTAGAAGGAACATGAGAGTTCTATTCTGTTTGGGCTACCATGTTCTCGACAATAAAAGTTTTTGGTGTTGAGGTTTTTTTGACGTCAAAGAGCAGCAGGGTATCGACAGGTAAAGGTTCTTGAGTTCTTCGATTGTCCGGGTTCGCGACAAGGTGTGGAAGACTTAAGGGAGTTATTGCACAAGGTACTTTGTTTGATTCAGTGTTGTGAGGTTTATATCACAAGGTTATCAGAATAAACAAAGGGTCCGAGAATAAGTCCAAGACTTGTCGAGGTTGCAAGGTTTCTTAGGTTACAAGAAATTGTTTTGCAAAAATAAAAGCACAACAAGGGTTACTTCAAAAAGCGTCGGGTACTTTCTTGAATAAAGGGTTATCGATTTGATTGGATGGTCTGATTTCCAAGGTTTAATCGATATTTGATTAAGAAGGGGTTTTGTTTTTTGAAGGGTTTCTTGGTTTGATCGATATCTAAGAAGGTTTATTCTTAGGGTTATATCGATAAAGCAAGGGTTTTTACAAACGGGTTACTTTGCTAGATCGTGTTTTGTGTAGGTAAATTCACAAAAGGTTAAACGGTTAGCAAAGGGTTAAAAGAATGGCTAGTATGAATACTAGGTTAAACATCGAAAAGCTCGATGGGAATATTGTACAAAAGCATGGAGGTTCAAAACAAGTTGGGTTCAAACAACTTGGTCCTGGTGTTGAAACAGGAGTCCATGGAGTACATGATGAAAAACGTGTTTGGTTTGAGGTGGAACTGCAGGGAGCTCAAGGGGATCGTGAAGCTGAGGTTTTTCAGGTTAGTAACGATGATACTGCAGTGGCTCAAAGACGGTTGGAGGACAAGCAACCTGAAGAGAAGACAAACACGGACTGCTTGGTAAAGGAGCAGGAAAAGGAATATCAGACTGGGTGGAAGATCAAGACGGGTAATGTTCTTGATTCTTGTAATCAGAGGTCTACACAACAATGTATGAAGAGTGGGGTCGCCAAACATTTAGGTGTTGCATGGATACAACAGCAAAATGGGTTGGTTGATGAGACAAATGTGACACTCTTTGCTAAGGTACATTGTTTTCTAATTCAGTCTGTGTGTCCAAGATTTTTTGGGCAGAGGATACAACCAGGTCTACATATCTAGTGAATAGGTCACCATCATCAGCGATTGGATTCAAGAAGCCTATAGATATATTGAAGTTTTTTGGTTGGCTTGCTAGTATTGTGTGAAATTTCGTATTTTTAGGTAAATAAATTTATTATATTCTATTCTTATTTTTACCATTTAGAAATTTTTACTTTTACTTTTACCCGATTTGGTAAATTTCGTGCTCCTAGTTAAATTTATGTCGTACTTGAGAATTTCTTCCGTCTACGTGTCCATCGTAGTATGATATTTCATTATTCACCTCTAAGTTTTTAAAAAAAATTACTTTACTATTTTACGTTTCTACTTCGCGTCTTGCCGAAAATCGAGCCAAACTTATATTTTTACACTTTTGATAATTTAAATAAGTGTTTCTAGCTAAGTTTAAGTCGTATTTTAGCCTCGAGAGCTTATTTATTTTATTTTTGTACTTTTCAACTTTTTCCGTGTTTCGGGCTGAAACCGCGTCAAAAATGGTATTTTGACAACTTTAACATTTTAAATAGATGTTTAAGCCCAAACCAAACACTCCCTTTTATTTATTTTTACTTCTCCTTCTAACCTCTAAAACAAACACCCCTTAATTGTTTTGAGCTCCAACAAAACTAAAAACCAAACACCACCATATATTTTTTTAAACAAGGGAAGACTACTAAGCACTTAAGGCACTAAATATATTCCATATATAACTCAAACTCCTTCTAATAAAAACATAGTTCCAGGCTTATCAAAAAAAATTTGTCTCCCTCTTCTTCCCTCTCTGTGAGCGACGAAGCACACCAACACCATCAAAAATCTTTACCAAAAATTCAAAAAAAAAAACAATTCCAATCACTTCCACATCAATACCACACTAATACCTATCAATATTTTCAAGATTTAGCAACATGCAAGATATTTTCAAAATTTTGGGTTTATGAAGATTTCAATAGATTTTTATTAAAATTAAGGGTATAAAGGTTTGATTCAAGTGTAATTGAAACCTTTACCATTGGAACACCTCGCCTTTTTACCGGCTTCCTTTCGGTACAAGGTTTACCGGGAACTACTAATACCGTCGAACAAGGGTCTAACCGAGGGAACACCATCCACACCACCACTGGGCCCAACCTGGCTCTGATACCAATTGTGAGATATCCTAGGCCCAGTATCTTACCAAGTCTAACATATAAGCCCAACTGAGGTTCCATTCTAAAACCAATTAGTGATAGAAGGAGTAGCCCACCAAGCTTATATGATAACTTTAAGATTATGATTCTACCGATGTGGGATTGGGTTTGCAAACCCAACACAACCCCAAACTACCACAACCATCATCAAAAATTCAATTAAATACTACCTATTATTCCTACATCAATGCTATACCAATCCCCACAATTATTTTCAAGGTTTAATCAACATGCAAGACCTTTCTCAAGATTTTGATTTTTAAAGATTTTTTTGATTTTGGGTTTAATCAAGGCAATAGGGTTTTGAGTTGTTAATTTACCTTTGATCCTACTCTATTGTAAGTATTTTTCCTAACATTCTTGGCTAATTATTTTTTTTATATATGTTGCATGTATATAATTTTGTGCTATAGAATCCATGATTTATTATATTGAGGTATATTTGATGTTGGTTAGTTGATGGTGATGATAATAGATAGGGATATGCTAGTTAGGCAAAGTTGTGATGTTGTGACATTGTGAAAATTGAAGTTTGAAGGGGTTTAAAGCTACCAAAGTTAGTGCAGAAAATTAGAGTGTCGTATTCGGCCGAGTCAAACTTGGTAAAACTGAAATTTGAACTTAAATTAAGCTAAGACGTAATACATCCGATCGATAGGTCGCACGTCCCGTAACTCTTAAAAATGAAGTTTTTATGGCCTCCGAAAGTTTAGAAATCAATAAAACCGAATTCTGCACTTTATATTTTAATACTTGCTGATGCGATTTTCGTGAGCCGTTTTGGGCCCTTTCTGGTCCGAATCGGCCTTACGTTAAAACTAAGAAGTTGTTTAGAATGACTTTTTACCTTTCCGCGAGGTTTGCTAAGTCTAAAAAAGTGTAATTTCAGGCCGAAAAGCTTAGAGAAAATCTGCGTTTGTCATATTTCTTTAGTTACATCAGACCTGAGAAAGGGGCATTTTCGTCCTTTTCTGTCGAGTTTTGAGTCTCGGGTAAAACTAAAAAGTTGTTCAAAATGCCGTTTCACTTTCCCGCGAGGCTTGCGAAGTATGAAAATGGGTAATTTTAGGTTAAAAACCGAGGGTCAACCTAGAAAATGCTTTGACTTAATGAAAGTCAAATTTAGTAAATTTTTTTGTAAAAAGATCATATGAAGTGGTAAAAGTCTTATAAACCTAAGAATGTTTAGGCGAGAAATATTATACTCCATAGGTCGGGTTAGAACTTTTTGTCACCTCTAAAAATAGTAAGGTCGAAAATTAGTAACTTTCTAAAAGTGAAAACTTTTTCTAAATAGAAATTAAACGGAAGGGTAAATAGTGTGTAAGCTTAGAGGAAAACACTTGAGAAAGAGTTGAGATGTTATCATAAAGTTTTGAGGCGCGTGTAGGATTCTAAAGCACATGGTTTATTATAATGCAAATAATTAGATATGTACATATTATTATTTTTTATATATGCAATTATGCAATTACGTGGTAATATTTAAAGCTTCTAATAACGCACCACTTATATTTAGGTCGTGGTTGATTCGTTGGTGCTTATTCTCTTTATTTGATTTGCTGTCCGGCTACTTCTACATACGGTGAGTTCATAGCCCCTTTTACTACTTAATTGTTTTAGAAATTCCGGGGTGAGATTACATGCACATTTTTATTGGACGCAAGTACTTTTCAAATTGTATGCTATTCCAGATTATTGCCTGATTATTATTGCCTAAGTTACAACAATGCCATAAGTCCCTCCATCATGAACCCGTTTAATTACTAGTGGTTGTAAACGCAGAATGTTTTGTATAGATCTATCGGGACTAACAATCCCCAAGCCTTGAATTTCAGGTCCACAAGTTGAACCATGGTGCAATTAAACAAGTTGAAAGACTTAGAATGTTTTGGCATACATCTCATATTATAAAAAGGGGCAAAAACAGTTAAAGTTTCGGGGGTCATGAGCTTAGTTAGAGCATCAATACATGTTTAGATATTGAATATGTTTCATAGTCAACCAAGTACTTAATCTGTGTCCACACATACGTTTACTTCTAACCTCTGAATTCCACTCAACATAAATGTTGAACGTTTTTGCATGTTTTATCTCAGTAATAAGGTTTATGATTTCAGGATGGAGCTCGCTTGGATATCAGGATGATGCAATTTGTATTTTCGTTTCTCGTTTTATCGAATGCAAAATGTTAAATAATTCTCAAACTTGTGTCGTCTACGTGAACATGTCCCACACCACCCCCTTGTTTTTTAAAACTATGAAATGATGGGATCTAGTATGATGTCTTGTAAATCTTTTGGGACCAAAACTGAAACTCTGATATTTTGAATGCATCGAATGTGACTTATTTAAAAACGTCCCCTTTGAGGTCGTTTCCTATATCTTGTGTATTGTACTATGACGTAACACCCCATTGTTACATGTTCCGTTGCGTAGTCCAATTTGGGGGGGTGTTACAGTAGTAAAGGAATCATGGAATCTGGTGAGGAGATTAGTAAGGAAATTAATGATACACAGAATGTTAGTATTGATATGGAAGGGTAGGACGAGTCAAGTGAGTTGAACAATAAAAATACTGTGCAAAATGATAATGTAAGTTCTTTTGGTGATGCAAACAATGATGAAAGGATTAAACACACTGATAAGGAGCTAAAACGGGATAATAACAAAAGTTTTGCTAGTATTCTGAAAGAACAGATGGAAAATTTTGATAATAAGCTTGATTTCATTCCACTTGATATTTAATGAAAATAGAGATGAAGTGGCTATCTTTGATGATGAGCTAGTAACTGAAGGCTGTAAGAAATGGAAGATGATTGTGTGTGGCTACTTTGTGGGAACTCAAATGTCAATATATGAGGTTAGATACAATGTTAGAAGAATATGGGGGAAGGTTTGGGTTAGAAAAGATGTTTATGAATGGAAATGGATTCTACTTTTTCAAATTCAAAAACATGGAAGGAGTACAATATGTGGTTGAGAATGGACCTTGGATGATAAACAATAAGCCTATGATAGTTCAGGAATGGGATCATAAGGTTAATATTGAAAAAAGGGAACCATCAGTGTTACCAGTGTGGGTTAAGTTGAAAAATGTCCCAATGGAAGCTTTGACTAAAAAGGGTATCTGTGTCTTAGCTAGTAATCTGGGTAGGCCAATTATAATGAATGCCATGACTACTATGATGTGTAATCAAGGGGCAGAAAGGTTTGGTTTTGCTAGAGTACTTGTGGAGATAAATAAAAAAAAGAGTGTAAGGAATTAATTAAGGTACAGTATGTGGATGCTCAAAAAGTAAAGATGAAGACAAAACTATGCAAGTTGAGTACCAATGGAAACCTGTTAGATGCAATCATTGTAAAGTATATAGGCATGGTTTGATTGAATGCAAAAAGAGACCCAGAACTGAAGATGAGTTAAAACAGAATAAGGGTGGGAGAAAGGAAGTACTTGATAGAACAGAGTTTGAAGAAATAAGAAATAAGAAGAAAGGCAGTTACATTAACAATCTTAAGAAGAAGAGTGTAGAGGTGCAATATAGACCAAAAGTGAATGTTAAGAAGGATATTCTAAAGGAAAATACTTCTAAGCCAGATATGAGAAATAAAAATGAGGAAAATAGGAATAAGGTGCAGAAAGAAGATGTGAATAAGGGGGAGACAGAAGATGGTAAAAAGTCAGAAAGTATGAAAACTGAGGCAAGGAAAAACGCTAATGGTAAATGGAATGTTAATCAAAATGTTATGGATTCTGTAAAAGTCAGTGCTAATAAGTATGTTGTGCTACAAGAAGGCTATGATGAAGAGTTTCCTCCATACATATCACCAATAAAGCAGACTGAAGTGGATAAGTACCTAAAATACAAGAGGAAACCTACAAAAGAGGATACAAAAGAATGGAATGAAAGTATGAAGCTATACTTTGACTTTAAATGAAGAGTTATAGAGAAAAATGATCAGAAAATCCAAGAAGATGTGCATGTGCTTGATGATTATTTTAAAATAGGTGAATTCTTAAAAGAGAATGAGTTAAGGAATGAAGGAAAGAACGTCTTGGCTGAAGGAGATATAGGTGGTCTATTTAATCAATAAAATAGATATAAACTGTAAAATTGGTGTTTAGAATGTGAGGGGATTGAGGAAGAATTCTAGGAAAAAGGAAGTGAGGAATCTAATACAAAATGAAAAATTAAATGTTTGTACTTTGATTGAAACTCATTTACAAGATGGGAAGATTAGTGATGTTTTGAGGACTGGAACTGGATTTCAAACTCCAAGTATTGTGATAAGGGTTGTAGAATATTGGTGGGATGGGATCAAAGGAGAATTATAGTTATGGAGGTGCAGAGTTCTAACCAAGCAATGATGTGTCTAATTGAAGACGTGGACCAAAACTTCAGACTATTCTACACTTTCATCTATGCTAGTAACAATGGTAGGAAAAGAATGGAATTATGGAAAAATCTCATGGTTCACAAATACATTACATATGTAAAGCCATGGGGAATGATGGGGGACTTTAATGTTACCCTAAAAATTAATGAGCACAATGATGGAATGTCCCACTCTAATATTGATATGCAAGAATTCCAAAAATGTGTAGAGGATGTTAAAATGGAGGATTTAAATAGTAGTGGATTTCACTTTACCTAGACTAAGAGTCTGCTAAATGAAAACTCCAGTACAATGAAGAAATTAGATAGAGTAATGGGAAATGAAAAGTTTATGGAAGAATACAATCAGGCTTATGCACTATTCCTTCCTTATTTGGTATCTGATCATAGCCCTGCTCTGCTTGTTATCCCTCATAAGATGGAAAGGAAAGTAAGATCTTTCAGCTTCTCTAATTTCATTGCTACAAACAAGGAGTTTCTTCCCTTGGTAAAAAAAGAATGGGATGTTGATATTGTAGGATACAAAATGTATATTTTAGTAAAAAAGTTGAAAAAATTGAAATACCATTTGAATAAACTAAGCTGGAAAGATGACAATGTTTTACAAAGAGTTGCTAACCTCAAGAATAAGCTAAGTCATGTGCAGAATCAACTTGATAAGGATTTCCACAATAATAGTCTAAGTATTAAAGTTGCTCAAGTCCTGAAAGACTATAATGAAGCTGTAAAAGATGAAGAGAATATGCTATACCAGCAGGCTAAGGTAGATTGGCTTAAGGAATGGGACAAAAATACAGCCTATTTTCATCAAGTTGTAAAAGGGAGAAGACACAAAAATCACATTGATGTTGTTTGTGATGAACAAAGAAGAAGATTTGAAGGCAATGAAGTATCTAACCAATTTGTAAAGCATTTTCAAATGTTCTTGGGTGCTAGTAGAAGTATGAAGGAGATTGACAATATTGAAGAGTTATGTAAAAATAAAGTCTCAATGATGGAAGCTGAAGCCATGTGTAGAAGAGTTACAGAGAAAGAAATTTAGGAAGCATTAAAAAGCATTAATGACAATAAAGCCCCAGGGCCTGATGGTTGTACATCAAAATTCTACAAAGCTGCATGGCTTGTTGCAGGGAAGGAGGTTGAGGAAGCATGATAAGTGTAGAATACACATATCCATTTGTACCTAAAATAACCCAATTAAACCCAAAACATACCAAAAATGGCAAAAATATGCTTGTATTTGTGTTTTGTGTGTGCAGTACGGATATATCAGAGTCACAAGAAAAACAGTCAAAACGAGCACGCACCGGATTCCGAGAATCAGAAGAGTACAAAAAGAAGCCAAAGATTCAAAGCCGAAGCCAGAAAAGTCAAATCCAGTCAAACATTGGTCAACCAATAAAAGACAAAACCCTTAATGGGCCTTCAAAGCCTTAAAATCTTTACCCGGATACCAAAAAGCCCAAAAGCCCATTCCATGAGCCCAATAACTAGTCCAAATCACTTTATTAAAACCACAAGGGTTATTCTTGCAATTTCCGAAACCTCCTTTTACACTACAAAAGAAGGAAACAAAATGAAGAGGGGCCATTTGTGCAATTTGGCCAAACTTTCCAACTGAAAATAACATATTAGTTATTAAAATTTAGGGGCTCAAATGCGGGGACCCTATTCACCCTTCGGCCCAAGGTTTACCATGGGTTAAATATGGGGTTTTTTCTAAATTGATGGCTCTAAAAACTGGAAATTCAAGAGCTCGTTTATGTAAAGGCCAAGGTTAGATTTGTCAAAACATGATCCTCATTAGCTCACTTCTCAAGGCAATGAAGTAGTGGATGAAAAGCAACAAAGGAATAGCTCAAATTTACTCTTCACTGCACTCACATTAAGAAGCACACATGTGTCACACAAGGATTGCAAGCTTGGCAATCTGTGTGACTACATTTGAGATCCAACGGCTGTGATTGCTTTCAATTGATTGACAGGAATGAGTGGATATGATGGAGTTGAGCTGTGGGCAAGAAGCAGGCCTAGACCTTCTCATTGCATGGCTTATATAAAGCCCTCACTATCACACACATTCACCATCTAGGAGTAGGAGTAGCTTAATAGTTTTAGCTTAATTTTTATGTAATTTCTTTAAATCGTGTAATCAAGTTTTTAGTTAATGAAATTAATGTTTTGCTTTTAAATAATCTGTCTTAATTATTTACAAGTTTTCATTTAAGCTTTATTTTCTTTTACTCTTGCTTAAAAGCTACCATAAGCTACTCAAAAGCTCTTATAAGTCTATAAGCTTATAAGAGAGTTTAATTCAGATCCTAACCTACTTTAATCCCTAAAAACAGCTTAAGTACTTTTTTTTACCTTGGCTTTTGGACTTATGAGCTTTTTGGAAGGAGAGCCAACAAGGGAAGGGCTCTCCATGGACCATATGGCTTATTCTAACATAGCCAAGCTGTCTAGATTAGCTCAATTGAGCTAGCTTCTATTTAGCTGAAGTCACAAAGTAAAGTTTCCTTTTAAAATTTCATCTTGCCTTAATTTCTAGCTTAAATAATTGTTATATTGTTATTCTTAGTTTTAGATTTACTTAATTGCTTAAAATAGTTGCTTATTTCTGCTTATTTTTCTTTATTTGTGCTTATTAGTTATTAGTTTACATTTGTTTTTAGCTTATTAGTTATAAAATTTAGTATTTTCAATTATGTCAATAAACACTATAAAAAGCAAATAAAATATTAGTTAAAGTATAGGGTTTTTGTAGATCTTAGATCTTAAGCATTTTAGCTATGATCATGTTTATTAAGCTAGTTTAAGGTAGTTTATTATCTGGTATCAAGTACTTGTTCATTAGTTTTTCATCATCTAAGCCTGTCCTAAAAGCTGAGGAGTGTTTGGATTTATGTTGTTTGACTACTAAAAGTCAAAAGTATTTTGTGATTTCCTTTTGGTTAGTTAGATTAGAGTATTAGATTAGGATTTGTGTTTATTTGATGCATTAGTTTAAGCTTATAATGATTTAGTGGCCTAACAAGTTGTCTGTGCACCAGGGATTTTTTTTAGGTTCTGCTTAGCTAGCTTAATGTTGATTCAAACATTTAGGAGTAGTTTTGAACTTGATTTGTTCATTACACAACTCAATTGAGTGTGTAAGTGCAGTGGTAACCACAAGGTACCTGCATAATTGTGTTTGGCCTTTGCCAATTACACTGGCAGTGGTAAATTAGTTACCACTGCTGTTACTTTTGTTCTCAATTTAAGTGAGTTTCCTTAGGACTTAGAGTTTAAAATTAGGTAGGCTTTTACTTAATAGATAGCTTAATATAGTTTCAATCTCAGTTTACATTTTCTAGCTTATTTCATAGCTTAATTCTGTTCTTATAAGTTCACTGCATCAGCAGTACTAAGTCAATTAGTACTGCTGATTTTTAAGCTTCAATTTAGGAAAGAATATTTAGGAGTTAGAAGCTAAAATTTAGTTATATTATAGTTTTCTAATAGCTCTAGTTAGGTCTTAGCTTAAGTTTCAATTCCAGCTTATCTTGCTTAGCTTAATTTGCTTTTAAAAAAAGTAGCCATAAAACTGGAAAAAAAAACAGTAGGAATAGAATTAGTTTCTTAATTTTGAAATTTTAGAGTTGTAGAATCTGATTTTCTTTCTTAGTTTCATTTCTTATTAGTTGATTGATAAGTAGGCAAAGATTTAGCTTCTGATTCAGCTTTTTGAGCTTATTTGCTTAAGTGGTTTTTTGAGTTAAAAGAGCTTAAGCCTGAGTTTGCTAGTTTCTCATTCCATTTCAGTTGCTTTTCCATGTTTCCAGCTTTCATCTATTTTCATGTCTAGTTTAAATTCATCATAAGCTTTTCAAAACAGTTTTTGGATTTAAAATTGGTGCTTATTTGAGTTTTGTACAAGCATTTAAGCAAAATTAAGGGTTAAGCCCCACTTTCTGAGGTCAGCTGATAAATAAGCTCTTATTGAGCTTATTTGTGGCTTTTAGATATAAGTCTTTTCATTAAAGTTGTTCTCCTCAAGCTGTTCTACAACTTTTCTCTTTTAAGTTTTTCCTAAAAAACAATTTTTAAACTTCAACTTATTTAGGGGCTTATTAGGATTTTGGTTGTCATCGAGTTGGGTCCTCAGGGACCATTCTTGTAATTTTTCTATTTTAATTGTTTCTTTATTAATCCTTGTCTGTTAATCTGTTTAGCTCCGTTTGTCCTTATAGCAATTGCATAGTTAGTCCTTAGTTTAATATATAGTTAAGTGTTAATTAATTTTAATAATTTTAATAAATAATTAGGTTTAGTTTTAATAAATTCAATTAAACTTTAATTAAAAGGTAAATTTTAGGGCTTTTAACTTTTATAAATTTTCTATTATTTTCTTTAATTAGTTAATTTTTATAAAAATTTAGGGATTTATTTTAGTAGTTTTATAATTTTTAAGCTTTGAAAATTAGGGTTTAAATGTTAGAAAAATCATTAAAAAATAATAGAAAAAGTTTTTTATAAAAATACTAAAAACAATAGTTTTTAGCGTTAGGAATAATAGCGTATTTTTACATAGAAATATATATTATATCTTTTAAATTTTTATTTTTTTATTTTTAAAAGTCTTTTATTTTATTTTAAATTAGGATATAAGTTCAAATTAGTATAAAATAGTTTTCTAATTTAGAGTTATTTTAGATTTTTCTAAGTTCAAAATTTATTTTTCTACATTTTTAGGATTTAATTTTCTAATTTTTAGGATTTAATTAGATTTAATTAGTTTTTTATTCATATTAAATTCAAAAATAATAAAAAAATGTTTTTCTTTTTCCTAAAATTTTCTTTTGTCTTATCTTAGGTTTAGAAATTTTAAGGATTAATTTTAGTCTACTTGTCAAATTGTCGCGTTTTATTTGTTTCCCATATTTGTTTAATTGTTTAATTGCTCAAATTTACTTGTTGTTTTAGATTATCAAATCATCCATTTGCTTATTCAAATCATAATCCAAGCTTAAACGAGGTTTCAATTTCACTAGCTTGGGGAAAACAAACCCGGCGTGATCCTACTTACCGGTTAAATATACGTATTATATATTATATTATATATATTTTTGAGAGTGAATTTTCCTTAGGGAATTTTCTTAATTGCTCTTTTGAATATTATTTTATAGTATATTTTATAGTGTATCTAAACTGCATATCAAAGCAATTCAAGAGTTTTTTCAGAAAGGCAAATTATTAAATGAAATCAATGTTACTCTTATAACCCTTGTTCCAAAAGTTAAATCTTCTATGAAGGTCTCAGAATACAGGCCTATAGCCTGTTGCAATGTGTTTTACAATATTATTAGTAAGATCCTTACAAACAGGCTTAAACCTGTTTTATGCAGAATTATTTCAAAGAACCAGAGTGCATTTATTCCTCAAAGAAGCATAACTGACAATATAATGATTACTCAAGAACTTTTGAAGAGTTATGGAATCAAGAATGGGAAAAGTAGGTGTGCATTCAAAATTGACATTATGAAGGAATATGACATAGTCAATTGGGACTTCCTTGAATCTATAATGAGGGGATTTGGGTTTCCTAATAACTTCATCAGATGGGTTATGACTTGTGTTAGATCATCTGCATTTTTAGTAAGCTTGAATGGTGAAAGGTTTGGGTATTTCAAAGGGGGGAGAAGGCTTAGACAAGGTGATCCCATGTCACCTTATCTGTTTACTATAGTGATGGAAATGCTAAACCTTATATTGGAAAGAAAGATTAACCAAACTAAGAGGTTTACTTATCATCATAGGTGTGAAGAACTAAAGATAACTAACCTATGTTTTGTCGATGACCTCTTGATTCTAAGTAATGGGGATGTAAATTATGTATCTGTGATTAGAGAAGCATTGGAGGAATTCAGCGATGTGTCATGATTGTATCCTAATCTAAGTAAAAGTGTGATGTTTTGCAGTAATGTTAATGAAGAAACTAAAGAAGTCATTCTGCAAATGTCCCTTTTACAATTGGGAAACTGCCAGTAAGATATTTGGGTGTTCCACTGATAACTAAGAAACTAAGCCTAACTGACAGCAAAAGTTTAATAGAAAGAGTGAAGGGCAAGATTAATGACTGGAAAAACAAATTCATGTCATATGCAGGCAGGTTACAACTCATATGTTCTGTCCTTTCAGCTATGCAAACCTAATAGGCCTCAGTCTTTTTTATCCCTAAAGCTATCATCAAAGAGATTGATAGTCTGCTCAAAAGCTTCCTATAGAGTCAAGGTCAAAAGGTCTAAGGCAAGGCTAAAGTGGCATGGAAAGATGTATGTAAACCTAAATGTAATAGAGGTCTTGGGCTGAAGCCATTGGACATGTGGAATAAGGTGTTAATGACAAGACACCTATGGAATGTGGCAAGCAAAAAATACTCTTTATGGGTCAAATGGATAAATGCTTACAGGCTAAAAAGGAAAAATCTTTGGGAGGCTGACTATGATTGTAAAGCTAGTTACGGATGGAGGAAACTGTTGGACTTAAAGAGAGTTGGTCAGACCACATGTTTGGAGTAACATTGGTAATGGGATGAATACTAACTTCTGGCAAGACAAGTGGCATGAGAAAGGTCCAATTTCAAGTTTCATTTCAAGAAGGCAGATGTACAATGCAAGAATTGATTGTAATATTAATGTTGCTGGAATGATAGAGAATGGACAATGGAGATGGACAAGTGAGTGGTATGACCAGTTCCAGGAACTAAAAGAAATAAAAGTCCCCACTATTGATGAACATAAGCAAGATAGTGAGATGTGGTTGGGTAATGAACAAAAAGTGGTCAAATACAGTATTAATAGGATGCGGGCTGATGTAGGCAATCAAGGAAGTCAAGTAGATTGGCATAATGTTGGAATTATCTAAATATCATCCCAACAGCGTCAGCCAATGGTTTGCTGGGCGTTCATGGAAGGCTTCCAACCACATCTAAGCTTGCCAAATGTGCGTACCGAATAAGAGATGAATATGTGCCGTATGAGTTCACAAGGGGGACATGACTCTCACCAGACACTTATATATTCAAATGCCCATACTCTAAACAAGACTGGAACAAAGCAAAGCTAAAAGGCTATAAATAATATAGGAATGTAACTGAAGGAGAGAATATGGAATACAATCCAAGATTTGCCCTCCACGAAGACCTCTAGGAATGGTCTTATGAAAGAAACTGGTATGTTGATGTTACCAAGTCTACTTCCTAAGGGTTAAATATGAAACATAAACTGTTCCAGAATGTTAAGAGACAAGGGAAGATCTATGAAAGTGATTGAAGAAACATTAATATGAAGCTATCATGACTTAAAGTAACAGAAACACATCGTGTTATTAGAGAGGATCCTGTACAAAATGGGCGATCAGACAATTATTTGTGAGGAATAAAGGAGTGTTTGTCTGGAGATGGTTTTGAATCAGGCTGTGGTCCATTGAATGGTTTTTAATGTAGACAGGCTAATACTGGTTTTGCAAAACATCAGTTACTTGGTGCTTTCATCTTCTTATGTTAATGTGAATGGTACTACATATAGGCTGAATATTGAACCATTAGCTGAGTTAGGAGAGCCATAAGTGATTATACGCTGCTAAGAAGTTGGGGGACCAGCCATGTTATGCCTATGTTCAATCCGTAAATTGTGCCGAAGGAATGGAAGTTTATAGGATGTGTTTAATGGGAAGTGGAGACATGGTGGCGGGAAGTATTCCATAGAACCCTCCTAAACATTGAGTGATGCCTTTGATACCTATGTCTGTGGTATTGAGCCAAGTACGATGAGCAGCATTGGTAATTGCGGTACGTTAGAATGTGGTATTAAAAGAAATGTCTAGCATCTATGTTGGGATATCCTAATTTGGTACTGAGTTTACCCAAACTTGATGATGCCTCATCTAAGAGCCTCTGTGGCCTGGTGTCGAGCCACAGACAGGCGGTGTTTGCATGTAGAAAATGTAGTCCAAAGTTCGTAAGGGATTGTATTCATGAGGTCCTAGGTGTGTGTCTTTTGCTTACACCGAGTCTTACTAAGGTAGTAGAATTGAGCGAATTGATAATGTTAGCTATATCAGTTAGCCTAGTATTTTCCTTTGGCATTGTGGAGTCCTTTTACAGGTCTGTCCCCTTTAAGCTCTTTTAGCTTGTATGTAGCAAATAATGTGTATAATAAAAAGTCACCAGTTGCACCAAAAATACCTTATCTTATTAATTTTAGTTTGCTATGTATATGTAAAAAAAATTAAACCCAATGAAAATACGTTTTACTTTCGTACGTTATAAAAAATAAATTATTTATTTTTATTTAATAAAGTACGAAATATTTTTAATTTATTTTCAAAATAACACGTCTAGAAACTTTTAAAAAGGTAAAAATTTTTATCATTAAAAACTTTTAATCGTACTATTATTAAAAAAAAAATTATATTTCTTATTAAAATAAATAACGAATAAAATTTAAAATAATAATTTTTAAAATAATGCATGAAAAGAAAATTACAAGAAAGTGTATTTTTTAATTTTTTTCAAAAAAAAAAAGTCTTTCTAAAAAAGCAAAGTGACTCACCTATACATCCATGTGGAAGCAAAAAAAGAGGAAAATATCTTTCTCCTGTAGACCACGTTATAAGTAGACGGAGAAATTTTATGCACTGCGTTCGTCCTCAGGGACGTCAGTGGTCCTCATTCTTACTAACGAAGGAATGAATCCTTGCGCAAATAAATTGCCGATGACGTGAGACGGTTTTTGGGTAAACCACAGGGATGTATTTTGCACTTATTGCTTGTGTACGCACAAGACTTAGATATAAAAGACGATTTAAGTAATAGTTTTGTTACTGCGATTTTAAGTAGATTAAATCTTTTTTTAAGAACTAATGTTTATATGTTTTATTTGTGGGTTTTGTTACTGTGAGGCTCCGTAAAATCAATAGAAACTTACTTAAATTCTTAAATGGCGAATTGATAGACTCTTGTTACGCTCAATATTTTTATCGAATCAGTAAATCGTAATTAGGATTCAACAAAACAATACGCACACCCGTGCATTAGCACCCTATTTGGACAGATCTATAATTACAGTAATAAGATTGATATAAGCTTGTTTTGAAAGAGTAAATAGTGGACAATACATAAATTCATGATTAATTTATAATAGTTCTCATAAAATAAAGTAATACTTGTTAATACGCAAAGAAGTTACACTACGCATCACGCAAATTTGTGTACATAACTGGTGATGCAAGTATTGTTATAATATCTTAATTAATAAACGCCATGTTGTCTGTACAACATGATATCATACAAACGGGTTGAATATTAAATACTGCGAAAAAATCATTTAACAGGAATATTAAAGATCTAAATTAAACACAAATTCATGCGATATGAAAACAAAAACGCAGTGTTGTACTTATATACAACGCCTATGTAATTCAGTTATTTAAAGTTTATATAATAAAATCTGGGAAAACATTATTCTAAAAAAAACTATATCTTTTAACTTCGATCAGCATCATCCTGTGTTATCAAACGCAGATAGTTAGTATATTACAACACGATATCAATATTGAATTTAAACAACAAATACCTCAACAGTCCACGTTCACCTTTCTAAATATAGAGTGACAATCATAAAGTCATGATTTCTTGTAATGTTTTAATATTTTTTTCTAAAAAATTATATTAACTTTTTTAATACTTTAATAGTTACAATGACCCCATGCCTTGCATGATTTTACCTAGTTTTTCTTCATTATGTGTTAATAACCAATTGAGATTTTGTAGAGATATTTTGTTGCATTAACAAGATTGAATTTGTTTTAACTAAAAATTTTTAGTTAGCCCTGTTATAAATGATCTATGGTTTAGTAGCACATATCGAGACCTTGACAAAATATTGTCATCATCTTTTCATTTGATATATGAGAATATATAATATATATATATATTAGTTAAAAAATAAATAAAAATAATTTATATAGAATTATATATATATATTAAATTGATGTATGTAGTATTTAAAACAACAATAGCTGTTGGATGCTAGTGTTAAAATATAAAAGTTCAGAGTACAAGATCTGAAGAGTAATTTGTCTTTATTTTTTTAGAATTTAATAATAATATAACCCATAATTTACAATTACCTCTCTAATTAATTTATTAAAATTCACAATTGAAGTTTAATTAAATTACCAATCATCTTTTTACTAAAGGTTTCTTTGTCTTCACAGTATTTGACAAAACTCATATTTTAATGTTTTTTTTTTTTCTCCACCAAATTTCTCCAAAAAGATTTCATATTTGGACAAATTTAGATTCAATTTTGAACTTTTGCTAATACCCATCTGATGTATTTATTTTGCCTACTGGTAAAACAAGCGTTCGAATTTTTATTCTTCCTATGATAATAGGTGGAGGCGAATCGAGCATAGAAACTTTAAAATAAAGAAATAATTTTATATATAAAGAGCAATTCTAACCATTACTGGGTAAATTAGTTTACTCAATATAATGACGATATTGTGTCTAAATGATGCCATCTGAGTTTTTGATGCAGTGCTGAAGCAATGTTTTAAAACTGCGTTGCGACTCCGACCCTGATCAACCGTTGAACCGTGAACCGGATTGGTGACCGGTGTCCGGACGAGACCGTGTTTTTGCTTGTTTGAGAACCAGATTGCACCGGCGTTTATTCTTGACCGGGCGACCCGTTAGATAAACCCCGCCGGTCAGAATCTTGTTATCAAAAAAATATAACAAAATCTTTGTTTCTTCTCTCACAAGGATTTTGCGTAATTTAATGGATAATATTGAAGTATGAGGAACTAATTGTTAGTTAAAGATCTTTATAAAGGAGCTAAATTAAAAGTATTAAACTAACTTAAAACACCACTAAGTTTTAAAGATAGAGATTTGTATAACTTAGATTTTAATATGAATTAGTGTTGCAAAATAATTGCTTATATTATTAATAGCAAATAGAACGTTATAAATAAAACTTATCGGTAGAGTCTTAATTGTTACATCGTTTTAAACAAATGAAAGAAAATAGAATCGAATAAAATGATAAATTACACAACCGTTTACATGTTAAATTATAGAAAAATAGTATACAAGATGTATTAAACCTGGGTTCGACCCGGCAGGTACAACCCGCTTTGAACCGTGGTCCCGGGAACCATGATTAAACCGTCTATTAAAAACCGAGTTTTAACACATTGGGTTTAAATAAAAAAAAATATGTAATCCAACAACAAAGCTAGCAAGCGACCAACACAACCAAGTACCAAGTGAATAAGTTTAAATAATCATATAGATAATGACAGCACCTTGTTTTATCTGAAAGTCATAGATGACCTCATGTTCGTTTTATAGATTTTAAAACATTTTACTTCTTGAAATTGTATATTTAATATTGCCATTCTCTAATAGTTTCCAATATATTTTTGATGACGATAAATTTCTAAGAAAAGATCATGAACAAAATACAATGTTAAGTAATAGAGTGAAATATTGAAAACAGCTTCAGATAGATGATTAAAGTAGGATAAAACTTTGGCAATGTGAGAACAATCACAACCAAAATTGTCATCTTTCATGTAGCGCGGATTAATAACAAAAAGTGCGAGAGAAGAATTTTCATCCGACCTTTCATAGTAACCGTTTCCAAAAAGCGAGAACAAACACTAACTGTCACGAATCTAGGAGCATTAAAAAATTGAGATTGTCAAATCCATCTACTCTGTTAATCGAAAAGAGGATACCTAGTTGTCACGTAGGTGAGCTTAATAATTCTTCACTATTTTTGGGACAATGCCAATCGCGATCGACTTGTCTTATTTCAAAGAAGCAATTCAGCACAGTTAATGAAGTTCCGTAATCTTGACCATCAATCAATTCGCTCTCACGTCAAACAACAGAGCAGTTGCTCTTTCACTCTTTGACCGTGTTAATTTGTATAAATATAGAGTGCGATTTATCCGGCTCAAAATAATAATCAACCTGTTAGAGGAGGTTTTCAATTTAATGACTACTACAAAAAACTAGATAGGAGAATTCAAGCACAATTTATTATATGAACTTTGTTTGAAGTTAATTATTACAAACTTTAAAGAATATTTTAATTATTTGGTAATTATAAAACTGTCATCTCAAACTACTAAAAAGTAAGAAAAAGTAATAGATAAGATTGCAAAAATCAAGTCCCTAAGGGTTTGTCAAATTTGGCGCATGTTACTCCCAAAATAGTATAGGGAAAGTGCATACATAGTCCAAAAATCAATCTAATGTTTGAGCAAAAAAGCGCCCGGGAGCAAGCTTATTTGGCAAAACCGTTGTGACGCTAACAGCAATTTGCAAAACCTTAGGACGATCATATGTGTCTTTCATAACTATTTTTCTGGGACAGCAACATGCAAGTTCTAGACAAAATCTTAGGGACATTTTTATGCAATTTACATCAAGTAAATAAATTCATTTTTTTTAAACTGTTTATTTTTTTTTTTATCAAGGAACAATTAATTTGAGACGATGGGTATATAAATATGGTTTTTACTTTGGTTATTGGTTGAAAAACTATAATAAATACTACTAGTGAACATTTTAGTTCAAGATTTTTATATTACCGAGTAAACTTTAATACTTTGTGTTATGAGTGTTAATGTTAATATGCTTCTATTATCTTTTGCCTACGGGGCGCGTTAGTTGTATATTCATTGATTTAGTTTTTTTTCATATATATATATATATATATATATAATCTCCGGTTTCGTTGAGAATGTTTTTATTTTGAGAATATTGAGAAATCTACGTTTGAGCAACTTGATTCATATTTTTTGATTTGATTCATAAGTAAACATCATTTAATAGTGAACCGAACCTATAAAAAACAAATTTGATTTACAAATCATTATTAAAATCGAGTTATGGTAATGATTCATTAAACTTGTACAAATGATTCAGTATTGCACTTATATCGCAAAATCGAGTAATTTTTAACATTGATTCAATTTTTTTTTGCACATTTTGGATTATAATCGTATTAAAATGAGTTTTACGTTTGAAAAACTTGAATCAAAGTTATAAGTCTATCGTTTTGAAAAGCTTCTCAATCTTCTCAAAATAAAAACCTTCTCAATCGATCCGGCTTATATATATATATATAGACAAGCGTTCATTTGAGAAGGCTAATTTTTGTGAGAAGGAAAGAAGGAATCCTAACCCTCCATTAACCCCTCCTTTTTTGATCTAATGGTTTAGATTAGATTAGGATTTGCATTAAACTTGTACTAAAATTACACTTGGAAAAAGCATAAGGGCTTTTATGTAATTTCAATTTCAAAAATCATAGGGGGTCTACTTGAAATTCCTGTCATTTGTTATGTTTACCAAAAAAGTAACAGGATTTGTCTCTCTATTTTCTTTTCACATACATTGTATAAAAAAACACACACAAACACGCACTAACACCACATCCATCTCCGTCATCTACCACACCACAACCATCTCCGGTTAACAGTCATCATAACCGTCGTCATCTACCACATCACAACCATCTCCGGTTATTAACCATCATATCTCCGTCATTGACTGCGGCGTTGACTATTCAATTGCTTTTTTGGGATTCAATATTTTGATGAAGAATTCGTCTATTAGTCACTTGGAACATTGTTCCAATATTGATTTGAATGCTTATAATGGTAATTATTTTAAATTATTACCTTTTTACTAGTTTTAGGTTTTGTAATTTTAATTATTTATTAATTATTTTGTTCTATAAATGTCAGATATTTTCACATGTGAAGATGCTCTATGTTATTGATTTTTTTAAATATGTTGCCTTCTTG